>JBBPTD010000272.1:0-35435 GCA_038093895.1 Boletus aff. mottiae | reverse complement strand
AGTCGACGGTGGTGGGTGGTTGTAAATCCGGGGAAGCAAGAGGTACGCGCCTATCGATAAGCACTTGAGCAGCCACGGTCAGGGCCACCTTCCGATTCCCCACCTAGAGAGTATTTGTTGACGTTATTAATAGGACGTCGGACGGACTCACAGAGTCTCTCGTTCTCATTTAGAGTCACCGGACCAAAAGTGTGGCCAATCCGAACCAATCAAGAAAAGACAAGACCACACCTAGACGACGCACATTTTTTTCTGCAAGTGCGACATGTGGAATACAGTAATGTCAATGCTGGCAAACAAGATCAGTGCTTACGGGTTCAATCGCTCACTGACCCTGAACCGTCTGCCAGCCTTGGGCATGTCTGCGAAAGTACTCACCGCGGACGCCACGGAGCCACTTGACGTGGCTTCCAGCGATGTGCGAGCTTCGCCTTTGATTGTTCCAGGGCACCGCACTCTCTGTTTGACCCATGCTGTCTCTCAGGCTATAACCCCTCGTCCACATTATAATAAGAATACTGTGCTCCAAACTGGCACAGTGGATATGTAAGAGAAACTGACCAAACACATCATGCTGCGTATATGCGCCAAGCATTCCTTGCGCGGGAAGTGCCAAGTCTATAATTCTCATTATCCAGGACGATCTAAGCTAAGAAATAAAAAAAGGGATATGTAGCGCACATGTCTGGTATATCACCGGTGACCCCCTCGTCCCTTATCCATCCTCCTCATGATCCACGCTCATCGATCATCGCCCGTCTCTACGACCCGGGCGGGTGGTGGGAACAGCGTCTCTTGAACGCCGAGATAGACTACTTTCAGAACCGGAAAGTAGGGGAGAATATTCTGCACGTGTGCAAGTTGGGAATGAGGTGAGACAAGGTTCACCATTACTGTCACCAAGTAAGGACGTACCTCAAACGCGACGCGAACCTCTATCCGACCTGAAGCTGTGCCCAGGGTACCAGACGTGGTGGTAGCGGCAGCCCCCAACGTCGACGTGGATGTAGCCGTTGACGCGGAGGCAGCGATAGACACCTCGCACGCCATTGGTAATCCACGTGTTCGTCTCAACGCCGCCAAATAAAATCTGACGTTCCATCTCCGAAACCCTTCGTGTATGATGACGTCTTCCAGGGCCGAGAGGGGGATAAAGTGACGTGTGATAAATAGGGAAGGGAGGAAAGGGTGACCGCGGTGGGTTTCGAGTTGAATGCCGAGGGTGGGGAAGACGAGGAGAGATTCTGTGGGTGGGAGTGGGGCATAAGGAGACGAGTCGGGGACAGTGACAGGGACGGGAACGGAGATGGATCAGGTCAGGCGACAGAGAATAGCACACGTGGGACGTACCATGGAGAACTTGGGTGAAGCGTATCCAGACGAGACATGTGAACACGATCCCAATGCCAGCGAGTAAAACACGGCGTAAGACGGGGACCTACACCACCAAGAAGAAACGAGTCGATTTCTCACTAACTCAGAGAGAAGAGAAAAAGAAATCGGTGGCACACCTCGACTTGTACCCAAACGATCCCCAACACCACCACGCCGACGTCTACCCAGGACCACGCACACGACCCGCGCACGACCCGTCCACTCCCATCACGCGCCAACCGCCAATTCTCGACGCGGTACTCTGTAAACCCCGGCCAGCAAAGGACAGTAAGTTCGGGGTGTGTGTCGGGCAGGGGGCGGGTTTGGCGCATGCATCGAGGAAAGACGAGCACGAGTGACGAGGACAAAAACGGACAGGCTGCTTATTCAGCGAGGACTGGGGGCTGTGTCCCTCTGATCCGAGCGGAACAGATTAACCACATCCCCGCCCGTCCCAGTTCGGTTGCGCTTCAGAGCAGTGCCAAAAAATATTTGGATCTGATCCCACTTTTGTTTGATTCAACCCAGCTCAGAGCTTTACCGACCAGGGCCGTTGAACAAGTTCAAGTGGTACGGTAGTCAGTCACCTCACGGTCCTTACCTATGATGCATCGGTAGGCTTTACATTGAAGATCCTGTCAATTTACACCAACCCAGCCCGAAGCTATACCGACTACAGGTACAGTAGTCGTGATGCGCCGATATCCTGACCCTTCATAAGCTTTGAGCATCGCCACTAGTGATCCATCTGGATACCGCACGTACTATTTTACTCGTCACCACGTAATTAACCTACATCCTTGCCAGTGCGTATCTCGTGATGCCGTTTACTTAACACAGAGCGGTACCGAGTGCGGCAATGACCAAACTACCCGGCCCAGACCATGTGCATTCAATACAACCCAGTCTAGAGCTATGTCGACTACATACCTATGATGCATCAATAGACTTTATAAACATGGTGCACCGCCCGCCCGCGCGATCCATCTCGATACGGTGCTTGTTGCGCTCGTCTCCATGTAATTGTCTTACATCCTGACATTCACCGTGACGCCCCTTGGCATGGGGCAGTACCCATGTGTCAATACGCTACCCCGCCCGAGCCTAAAACTGCATGAGACTAGATTCATAGAGTCTTGGTCTGAATGCCTTATGGTTCGACTGATCGCGATCTACGTCGATGTCACTGCCATTGCCAGTGGGCATTAGACCGCCCTTGACCCATCAAATAGGATTAAAATGAAGGGGCTCGTACGGCCACTGTGTCCAAGTCCACAAATGAAACTAGATCCAAGAGTCTTGGTCGCAAATGTCATCAAGTTCGACTGATGGTAATCTACATCGATCACTGGTATCGGGCAGTGTTCATGAACTGCCTGTGTCATCAGTTATACTTGCGCTTGCACGATATGATCATAGGGAAAGGCTCTACATGCATGGCAAGGCTAACGTTACTCATGGGACCTTGTGTGCGCAGCGATGGCGGTTGGCCCAGCGCCTGCGATCACTGTAATTGCAACAGCTCTGTTAGGATACCGGAGTCGATGCGAAGCAAAACGGCGTACGGGGCAGTGGGACGCTTTGACGCGCAGCAACTGAAGTGGCTACTACGCTACACACATTGTAGCGCGCCGCCAGTCCATGATGTCAACTCTAAATCGAAGGTCAACGTGTTAACATCAACGAACGCACCTCCGAGTCGGCACGTTCGATTATCACTGACACCTCGGTCCCAATAGGGGTGCACTGCACCTGTCGGGACCAGTCCGAAAATCCGAAAAGTCATGATCCGTGACCATCCGAGTCGATACGTCGGACCTGGATGACACAGCCCTGAGTGGACCGGCCTGGACAACAACTCTCCCATGCTTGGCATATTGTTGTCAAAGACAAGGTCTGGATCATGTATCGGATCGGATCGCGAGTGTTCTAGTTGTACTCCCCACTGGCACTGCCAATGTCTCCAGACATACGATGGCACATTCAGAAAGGAGCACCTCAGCGCGCGCAGCATACCTTTCATACTCAATCGAATCTCGATGCGCAGTCCGCCACGGACCACTTCAGTAACAAGTCTCTTGGCACAAGACGTCAAGTAACCGTTGGAACGTGGGAAACCTGCAGGGAAACGCGTCAGCGCAGCACTGCGCCTGGGTCCATTTTGTTGTCGTGTGCCCTGTTACTGACCGTCATCTCCATTACAGTCACTTCATCTCATCTCGTCGACACGCCGTACTCGATGCTCAACTCAGTATGCAGTCCGTCCACGTCGGCAATGTGTCCAGGTCACCGATCAACTTGATCAACATTCATTGTCAACGCCGACTACGCCAGCATCAGTCTTTTTGTCATACAAGTGGATTCCATATTCATTCTCGATCGGTGTTTCATTCATCATTCTATACCGAGACAAGATGGCAGCTGTGTACCCTCGGCATACATATATACTACGCCCGCCGCTCGAGACGGCGAACAACCAGGTGTCGTGTGCACGTCTCGTTCCATCATGATCGATGATGATGCATTTCATGAACGGTGTGCGTCAAAACAAGGGGCCAAAAGCGATCGATTGATCCGAGACCTTCATACCGTACACATCGGGCACAGCCCAACATGCGGAACGGAGCGACACATACATCCCGACCCCGCAGCGCTGCCCCGACGAGCCTCGGGCTTCAAACTTTCATCTGCCATCAATGAGTTTATTTAACGCCCATGGATGCCTGAGATCCTGTGTCAATCATCGAGGTACCTTGATCGCGTCCCCCCCCTTCGAGGGCTTGTATCTGAATCATCCTTCAGGGGAAATGGTAAGGGATATGAATGCCGGTAGTAGCCGTACGGTACGATTTAATGAATACGAACGCGTGTAGACGCGGTGTAGGTCGTCAAGCGTTCAGACGCATCGAACTGGTACGACGGCACTTGGTAGCCGCTTCCAGGAACCCATACAAAGATCCACTCGCCGGATGGTGCAACGAGTTGAATTGTTAAATGAAACATTGCATCTCAGGAGCAGTGGACATGCTTAGCGACCACAAGGCGGCCGATCGTCCGATGACTCAAACTCCATGGTCCCAAGGCTGAACGTTGAACCAGCTGAGTTTCGATGGCGGGGGCCAACACTGGCCGACGTCACGCCATGCCGTGGCGTGCTGCGCAAAGCCACTCTGACCCTGCAGGTTTGACGAGTTGACGAATTTGACACCACCGCTGGATGGAAATGACGCATGTTATCAATTGGGTGGAAACGTCATGCATAACTCAGGGAGAGTTCATTTGCGAGGATGGGAAACACGACCGAACCGTGCGGCATCGCACACCAACGAACGCGAAGAAGAATCTCCATGCACCAAGTCCGTGGATCAGAACGACGTGCTGACACCGCAGCCTGCCTGGGTATGAAGCCACACACACGACTTGACAAGTACTTGCACGGCTGGCGGGGGTTCTCCGCAGCGTGTGTCCAACGCATGTATGACGGCGTTTTGAATGTCTATTTGCAACACATACATGAAACAGGAGCAGCCAAGTCAAACGACGAGCGTCTCAGCCAGTCTAGACTCAGACGGGAGGTGTTCCGGGCGCCTTGTCTTGCTCGGGGTTGAGGTATACCTGGTACCATTGAGCCAGGTCGACATGCCAGAGGGTAGGGCTCACCTGTGCACCACCGACACCGTTCTCCCACTTTTGGTATCTGAGCGCAGTGACGCCTCGTTTCTCTGCCCCGACGAGTTCCGTCTCCTTCAAGGACTGACGAACTGCCCGTGCGGTGATCTGGGCATACCTGTTATACCTGTGATACGTCTGTGAATGTCGTTGCGTGACTGAATGTGTCAAACATACGTGAAGACGCCTCGCCAAGTTGTGCTCATCGTGTTCTGCTTTTCGCTGGTGGGTGTCGACTGTAAAAGCGTGTGTTGGTCGTCTTCCGGAAGTGTCCGATATGACCACCCTTTGAGGGGTCGAGTTTGTCATGGCAAGCTGTATGTTCTCATCGTGCTTGGCTCGCAGCGACGATGGCGGGTCTAACATGGCACTACGTCCTCAAGTTTATCATCACCGGTGTGTGTTCGCATTTCCCGACCTTTGCCCGCTCATGACACCCCGTCGTGCTAGGTGATGCCGGTGTAGGCAAGTCCTCCTTGCTCGTGCGTCTGACAGACCAACGCTTCATGACCAATCCGGACCCCACCGTGCGTACACATGCGTCCCCTGTCTCGCAACTGACACCCCCCAGCTCGGTGTCGAGTTCGGCTCCAAGTTGATCGAGATACCCGAGCAAGGCAAGATCGTTAAACTCCAATGTCAGTCGCCCCCTTTCCTATCATTCCCACTCCTAGGGTGCACCTCCGAGCATCGGACTCACCATTGTTCGAATAGGTTGGGATACGGCCGGGACCGAATCCTTCCGCTCGATCACACGTTCGTATTACCGTGGTGCTGCGGGCTGTTTGCTCGTCTATGACGTGACCTCTCGTATGAGTGCGTAACGCCCACCCATCCTGGCAATCGTCCTGTCTCTTTTGACGCTCAATCCATGTTTGCCGGCGCGTTGCACCCCCCCTTTTTTATATATACCTGAATCGTCACTCGTTGCTGTGTCTCTGTGTGATCATGATCGTGTGTATCACGCCATCACGCCCATCACGTATCATGATCCTCTTCTCCCCCACCCACCCACCTCTTTATCGCCACTCCAACCCCTTTTCTTTGGCTTCTTCGAACAACACAGGTTTCATGAACGCGCGTACTTGGCTAGAAGACGTCCAAGAACATGCAGACCCACACCTCACCTGCATCCTCGTCGGCAACAAGGTCGATCTCTGCGAACCACCTTCTCCACCCCCTTCCCCCTCTCCCGTCACACACCCGGCCACCACACTCAAACCACGCCAAGTCACGACCGAAGAAGCATCTGAATGGGCCCGCGAACACGATCTCTTGTTCGTCGAAGCCAGCGCGAAATCAGGACACAACGTGGATCAGGCGTTTGAAGACGCGTCGAGAGATATTTTGGA
Source organism: Boletus aff. mottiae (assembly GCA_038093895.1). Classification (NCBI taxonomy): domain Eukaryota; kingdom Fungi; phylum Basidiomycota; class Agaricomycetes; order Boletales; family Boletaceae; genus Boletus; species Boletus aff. mottiae. Next base: position 29,040 of record JBBPTD010000272.1, on the reverse strand, counting down.
CAAGATTCAACGGGGCGTGTTTGATGACGACCGGGTGGGTGATGTTTTTATGCGATGCTTTGTCTCTGGGTCTCCGTGTCTGTTTCCCACCTTGGTTTTTTGATCTCCCCCCCCTTTTGTTTCTACTCCACCTTCTGTGTGGAAAATGACGCGCTCACGCACCTCACGGACAGTCCCCTGGTGTGAAGCTGTCCAAACCTACAAACGGAAACGTGGCTCTCAATCAAGGGTCCACGAGGGCAGTGTGCTGTTCATGATGTCCGATTGACAGGGTGTTCATAGCGGAAATTAGGTTGTACCATATTGTATGTATGTGTACATGGCGACATGGTGACATGTTTCTATACGACGGAGTGCACAACTCGCGGACCGTCCCCTCCTGTCTTCTCTATAACGGTCGCGGGCATTAGAGCGCTATCATGATATATACATATATATTAGTGGTAGGGATACGATATATAAATAGGAACGACGATGCTGGTTACTGGGGATCCGTGGACATGTGGATGTTGTATGTATGTGGATGAAATGTGCAGTGCGATGAAGCGTGTTTTGTTCATGTGTGCCTTGCTTGCTTGCTTGTGCGTGCGTGGGAGAAAGAGGATGTGTGCGTGCGCGCATATAATCATACAAGAGCCCCAAGTGGTTTCGGTTGGGGTATACGAGGATGTAGAACGTGCCAAGTCCAAAAGTGTACCGACAGTTTGTGCGATCGAGCGTGCGGCGAGTGTGTGTGCGGGTTCGGATCACCAGGCCCTGTCCTTTTGTACGTCCGTTGCGAACAGGCAAGACAAGCGAGAAACGAGGGAGGGCGAGGACAAAGAAAAGGAGAGGGAAAAAAAAAAGGCAAAAAGAGGACACCAACTCGCCCCAACCCACTATCCATCACAAGAAAGAAAGAAAGAAAGAAAGAAAAAATTGGGAGAGGCCACCCCTCACGACCGTCCCAACGACTCGGCATACTCTTGCAACTGCTTCACGAACCCGAAATTCGGTTCTGCCGCTCTCCGTCTCGACTTGACGAATTGCACCGCCTGCGCCGTCGTCCACCCAAACTCGGCGATGAGATAGGCAGCGACGACGGACGTACTCCGGCTGACGCCCTCGACGCAGTGTACGAGCACGCGCGCGTTTGGGTCCATGAGTGCCCCGCGCAGAAACGCCGTCGTGTGCGGGAGGTGGGCGACGAGTTCGCTAAACGGGAGATCGTCGAGCGGGAATTGGGCGCGGTGGAGTGGGGGGTGGAATGGTGGATGTGCGACGTAGCCACGCATGGCGGAGAGGACGTGGGTGATGCCGAGACTAGCGAGGGCGGCAGGGTTCTCAGCAAAGGCGAGGTCTGAGACGTAGAGACGAGGTATGATTTCGGAGGCGCTGGGTGGGCGGAGCGGGTAGGGCGTTTGCGCGATGGGGGAGGGGGGCCATTGGGAGGAGGAGGAGATGACCATGCCGTGTTGTGCAATGGGAGGAGTGTGACTGGTTGAGAGGCTGAGACGGGTTCTCTGTGAAGCTGTTATATAGTGCTTGGACAGCTTGATCAATGGATTTACGAACCATGTCAATTTTCTTTTTCAATTTTCTTTTTTTTTTTTAATTGGCGAGTCTAAGCGCAGGTGAGAAGGTGACACTGCGCGGGATGGTGTTTATGAGACAACTCGTCGTGGTACACTATTGCGATTGGCTGGCGAGATGAGGCAGACAAAAACATGGACCTGGTTTTATAAAAAATACAGATCCGCCGCTTGAGGTCGGGGCGAGGCGAGGCGAGGCGAGGCCTGGTATTATTTACTGCGAGATGACCGGTGGACCCGGGGAGGGGGGCGCTGCAACGGATGAAATTGATGATGAATATCGAGGTGGGCTGATTGGCGGAATCGCAATGTAACCGGGGACCGACGAGGGGGAGGCTGCGATAGTCGTGGTCTCATCTTCCTGTGAATAGTTTACGACCTCACAGCCTTGGCTCGCTCGCTCCACCCTCAAGGCACATCCCTCAAAGGCAGTGCACCCCCTGTTCCGGCCGTTCTCACCCAGTGCAGTAGGACAATGGCAGTGTGTTGCGTGTATCTAAAAACGAACGAATACTCATATAGCCTAGCTCGCCATAATCGACAATCAACCAGGGCTTTTTACTGTACCACAATCATCGAAGCTCATTCCATCAAATTGCAAAGAGAGAGAAAAAAGGCAATGTGGCAGCTCAGTGTGAATCACGCGATCCACTCGGCTCGCCAGACGCGTCTAGATGAGATCACTGCAACACACACACTCATCAGCCGATAGATCAGAGCTAACCAAATCCGCACGTACGCGACGTTCAGAGGCATCTCGTCAATCTGTGTGTTGTAGAACTCTGCCGCACCATGAGTCCCCAAGGTTGCAATGTCAGTCAACCTGTTGCACTCACGTTCAATATCTCTCAGCATTCTAACGTCCTCTGTCGTAACAAAGTTGATGGCAACGCCCTTGCGTCCGAACCGTCCACCACGTCCGATACGGTGGATATAGTTCTCACGGTTCGTCGGTAGGTCGTAGTTGATCACCAGCGATACTTGCTGCACGTCAATTCCACGCGCCAGCAAGTCCGTCGTGATCAACACACGGGACGACCCAGATCGGAACTCTTTCATCAACACCTCTCGTTGCTTCTGCTCCATATCTCCGTGCTGCACATGAACCCATCAGCCAAATTCAAAATGCGCTATCGCCGCGTTCGCCTCGTCCACGTACCATGGCAGACACCGTGAATTCCCGTGAGTGCATCTTCTCCGTCAACCAGTCCACCTTCCGCCTCGTGTTACAGAAAATGACAGCCTGGGTAATCGTCACCGTCTCGTAAAGATCGCAGAGCGTGTCTAGCTTCCACTCTTCCTTTTCCACCGCAATGTAGAATTGCTTGATACCTTCGAGCGTCAACTCGTCCCGCTTCACAAGAATGCGCACCGGATCACGCATAAACTTTTTGGTCACCTCCAAGACATCCGCTGGCATCGTCGCCGACAACAACACGACCTGTGTGTCCTGAGGCAAGAGCTGGAATAGTTCGTAAATCTGGTCCTTGAAGCCTCGGGATAACATCTCATCCGCCTCATCGAGACAGAAGATCTTGATAGTGTCCGTCCGGAGCGCTCTCCGGTTGATCATGTCGTACACGCGCCCAGGCGTACCCACGACGACGTGAACGCCCTCTTGCAACTTGGCCATGTCCTCGCGCACGTTGGTCCCACCGACGCACGCATGACACTCAATGCTCATATAGTCTCCGAGTGCGATCACGACTTTTTGGATTTGCTGTGCGAGTTCGCGGGTGGGCGCGAGGATGAGGGCTTGGGTGCCCTTGATGGCCGTCTGGAGCTGCTGAAGGATGGAGATGGAAAAGGTGGCGGTTTTTCCGGTACCGGATTGGGCTTGGGCGATGACATCGTGCCCTTTGACCACGGGCACAATCGCGCGTTGTTGGATGGCCGAAGGACGTTCGAAACTTGGCACGAGTGCGATTCGACTCAATACCCCGAAAGAAGTGAAGATGGAACTTACCCGTAGGCGTAGATACCACGGAGAAGCTCAGGCTTTAGATCCATGTTGTCAAAGCTGATGAGAGGATAATCAGAAGACGCAGCGATGAGATGCAGGGAGAGGCGGGCACGCACTTGTCGACGACTTGGTCCCAGTTGGACTCGATCTCGCTTTCGCCGACATCTTGAAGCTGCTCTGTTCTAGATGCGCACAGCATGTCTGTGAGTCTGTGCAAGACATACGAGCAATCGAGAACGTACGATGCCATGATTGTATGCTATGTTCGTTATCCAAGTAGACCTCGTCGTTTGGTTCGTTAAAGTGCGCTTTGAAGAAAAGACAACACTGTTCTTCTTCGACTTGTCATCTTTGCAAATTTTCATGAACCCTCGCGCACACTTTCGGAAATTACCGTTGTTATTTCAGACTCAGCGCGTGCCGCACGGCCCAGAAAATAAGTAGAAATTTAAAAACAAACAAAAAAATCGGACATCTGCAACCCTTTTCTTCCACCCTGGCTTTGGTGTGCAAAACCACAGCACCCCTGCATCCACCTCATGCACCGCATCTGAATGGGAAGCACCGGCCCCGGATATGGCTTCCGCGTCCGACGTGCGACAACGACAAACAACCCGCCCACCAAGCTGTGGAACCCAACACAGCCTAGGTGCGCAACGCGCCGCAGTAATACTGTACACGGTCGCGGATGGGTGAGTAAGCACTTCATCCGAAAACTAGTCATCGCACGACGTTTGCACAATGTCATGATCCATTGATCTCTACGCACGGAATATATCAATGGCCGTGTCGTAAAGATAGTGGGAGCACTGACAGAGCTGTGTACTGCGCGCGGCGCGAGCCTGTTGCGCCCGCGGATTCCTCTGTGTCGACCTGCCATTCCCAGGCAAATCCTCGCATACACGTGTCGCACTGAAGATTCAGCCGTTTGATGAACAATATTAATACCCTCGCTGACGAGAACTCGCTGGGTCACGTGGTGTCGTCTGACACACTCATCACTCTATGAGACCTGTATATTGATATATTGATCAGGCATGCTGTTGGAATGAGTCATGGTACTCTAGACTCCCTCGAGAGCCGGTGAGTCCAGGTCATGACCCCGTGTCCGGGTAAGGTCGGCCGTCGCGTGAACCACAAGAAATGGCACAACGCATGATGTCATGTTAGTACTTGGTCGCCTGCCGTGTTGGCGGCAGGTGTTCCGAGGCTTTCGGCCCTCCACAACGATAAGGGAACATAGTCTATCATAAACTCAAGTGATTGCTTTTTCGTGATGGGGGCGGCGTGAATGCCGCTTCAATGCGGAGCTCGCATGCCACGGGTGATGGGTCCCATAACAACTTGAAGTTGTTGTCTGGGTGACGAGTGTCTTGAGCTTGAATACTCGCACCACAACCGAGACGCCGCCACTGCGCGCATGCATATAACCAAGCCCGAGCAGTCCGAGAAAAAACCGAGACAAAGCCGCACACCGAGGCATACATCCAGTCACGTACGAATGGATCAGGACACGGGTCCCGTGCTTCCTTGGCGAGCAAATGCACCCGTCCTCGCCGACTGTCGGATGATTGTGGTCTTGTTCCTGTCTCCGACCTGTCCATTCCACCCGCTGCGGCCCTCGTCATCAATGGTCTTGGTAACTCACTGCCTTTGTCCCTGCCTCCGTCTAGCCACTAACCTGTCAACTTCGTCATAAACAAGTTCTCCGTTCTTTATCAACGTGTGGGGTATAAACCCCTGACTTCCTGTCCGCCCCCCAGGAACGTACCAGATCGAGGTGGGTGAAGGTGAGATGTCGCCGTGCACGCGGCGTGGGCTGCATTTCCTAGACTGTAAAATTCGGGAGTACCAGTGCCTTCACTGAATTCATCGTTATCCTCGTCCACAGGCACCACTCTGCACGAGTTACCGAGGTTACTCAACAGCAATATTCTATGGCGTGGCCGTCTGGATGAGCCGTGCCGTGCCATCAGCATCGAGATCGTATAGGAACACGGCCACCTTGATATATTGCTGGTCGACGTCCACAATAAAAATGGGCTCGGGAAGATCCAGCTCGACGCCTCACAGACAGAATTTCAATATCTGCGCAGGTCAAATGGTTTTGGTACCTATCAAACGTAAGCACTTGATGGTGCGATTTAAACGGTTCCCAATCTGCAAGTTCTACATTGGTGGAAAGCAGTGAGAATGGAAGAGGATGTAGAGACGGTTTCTCTATATCCTCCGACACATCTAGACAACGTAGTTGATGTAGAACGATGAGGATAGTATAACTGACCGAAATAAGAGTCTCTGCGTTGGGGAGGATGTTCAATCCAAACACACGCTTGAACGGCGCGGGAAGTTTACTGGGCACTGCAAAGAATTTACTACAGTGAATTTGGTAACAGATTCAAGGCAGAGAAGCTAGGTTGACGTTTTGAGCTTATCCTGAAATGAAGAACGAAGTAGTCAGAAGTGCGTTCTCAACGGGTGTGATTGCGGTATAGATTTCCGGAAGAGATGTTACCCTACCAGCTACCCTATCTTGGAAAAGGGATTTACATCACCTTCCTTGTTGATAAGCCATATTTCTTCCCTCTTCGCTGCAGTCACTATTTGGTCAGCGAGAAATTAAAATCAAAGGCTCACAGGGCAAGCGTCAATCTGTAACATTCGATTTACGAGATGAGGTCTTGAGATTGGTTTAATTGTGGCAGAGTCGAGAATGATGTTGTGAAGACCATGCCATGAATAGGAAATATGATCTTCTAAGAGACTCTTAAAGGCACGAACTCTGTTAATTGGGGTGTAGATCCAGACGTGTACAATTATTCGCGAGGCCGTGAAACTTGAAGCTTGAAGGATGAATCGGTGAGTGAGTGCAGTGTCGGGCAGGTTAAATGACTGGCAGGCTCTCGTGGGCTATCTTTCTACAAATACAACCAAACAGGCATACTGCGTGGGGAAATTGAATTGAACATCAGCCTGACTCCATGAACATTTGAACAGGCTATCCAAGCAGGGTTTCGCTCGGGATGCCTCCCTGAAACTACTGGTAATGCTGGTCCTTCACACCCGTCGATCCAAACTTGTGTAGGTTCAAGTTAGCCTCTAGGCTCTGAGTCGATGACACATTGCCATGTTCAACTTCGCGCGCTCCCACGGCCAACAGTCTATTGCTGATTATGGGGCGTCGACGCGCGCCAAAAGCTTCCTGTGCGCTTCATCCTAACCGACAACCCCCGAGTGATCATTCAGCGATCACTCTTTACCTCGCTCAAGAGACTCTGCAGCATGTCACGGAACGAGTCGGAATCCTCGCCAGTGCCAATGCTCTTCATATCGTGTATCACACTTCGGCTGATTATATAGTACGCTATCGCTGATTGACACTGTTGCTCAGCTCTCGGCACCAATCTCAGCCCTGAATCCCGGAAGGTAGTCGAATCCATCACGGTGAGAGCGGGAAGAGTAACGAAAGAGATTCGTCAATCGGTCTCTCCGGGTCGTGGCCACGAGGAAAGCTTTGATCCACCTCTGTAAGATCTCCCACGGGGCCTGGTGTTGCACGCGTGCTGATCGATTCCCTACAGAGAGATGCTTTTCGACGAAAAACTCTCAGTATCAGTGAACTATCGTAAGTATCTTCGAGGGGTGACTTTTTCTGTGGAGCCACAACAAATTCTGTCTGGAGCAAGCGAAGAAGGCGGGAAGCAGCGCAAGTCCGATTTCTTTCACTCTTATCGCATTGTGCTGATGTTCTGATAGTGTTCCGCAAGACTGATAGGAACATTGAGATTGTCGTTGGAATTCACTCGGTTTGTTCTTCGATCTGCGTTTGATAGCTATTCCGAGCATGTTTGGCAGCTTCCCTCGACTGTCAGCGAAACTGTGGCATCTTGTACCCGGCAAGTCTAAACAGATCTCGATACATTTATTATCTCATTGATAACTTCAGGTTCCGCCTCCTGATCATTGGAAAGGTGCTGTTATCAAAGGATCACTAGTTGATTCAGAAACCTAATTTGTTATTGTCACAGTCCGGCGTCGGAAAATCATCGTTGATCAACAAAGTATTTGGGGTTGCTGGCGTGGTAGCTGCTTTATCCCGATTAACACTGTTTCAAACCTTGACAATCCGATACAGGATGTCTCCAACACGACACGCGGTAGAGCAAGTATCGATCAGGAATATGTTGCACCTGACAATGAACGCTTTGTTGTGCATGATAGTTGTGGCTTCGAAGCTGCCGATCAAAATAATTCGAAGGCTGTTCGTGACTTCATTTCGCGTCGAAGGCGCATGCCAGAACTGAAAGATCAACTTCATGCCGTTTGGTATGCAATTTTGTATAATCCAACGTTCTAGCTAAGTACATGCTGCAGGCTCTGTCTGGCTATACCTTTTGCTGGTGCTCGCCTCCTAGAAGCTGGCGTGGAGGACTTTCTGAAGAACAGGAAACAGATTCTGGGAAACAGTGGGTGAAGCACATGGTAACTCTTCTACGCACTAACGCATCTGCAATTCGTCTTGCAGTTCCCCTTGTGGTGGTTTTTACCAAGCTCGATTTGTTGGTCAACGCGTTGTATGTAGACGCTCTGAGGAATGAAGAGCCGGATGATCAACTTCTAAATGAGCGCAAATTGGAATCATTAGAAAGGCTTTGCTTGCGGCCAGTGCGAGCGGCAGCTGTAAGTGACTGTCTATCGCATGTAGCTGTTTCTAGTGCGTTTCCCCAACACTTGCCGGTGTTTCGTTTTCTGATACGGCATCGAGACAGCCACGGAGGGGTATGACGAGAGCCTCGTAGCACTTGTCGATGTGACGACGAAAGATATCCAAAAGTATGTCAAGGATGAAGCAGCGCACTACATCGCTGCAATCGCGCAGCGAGTGAGCATCTCCGTCAAAATTGCATTAACAATGTCGTACGTATTTCTCGTCGTTTGGTCTCCTTAGACTTGTCCGACCTGACGTGTTTTAGTGTTGGAGAAAAGAGTGAGTTTTGGTCGAACGGATGTCCTGGTTGCTGAGCAACGTCACAGGGTACTGGAAGGCGCTTACGGCAAGCCCAAATTTTTGCAATCAGTCCATGAAAGCGTGTCTACATGTGATTCATAAAGACATTATTACCGTTTGGAATCTCCATGACCCCCAAAATGTAGGTGTGCGTCTTCGTTTGGTTCGGCAAGGCATTGACGATATCATATGAAGAGCCTTCAAAAGGATGATTTCAAAGCGGGCTTGCTTAATACTCCGAATCTCAGCGTCAGGAATATCGCAGACATCCAGACAACTACGTGAGTGATTTTATTCCGTTGCTGATGGCACGCAGACTGTCGGACTCGTGTCTCAACATTTAACGTTCAACAACCAGGAAAACCAGCATCACCGTCGTTGCTGCATTGGTGACAATCATCGCAGGCGTAGCCGGAACGGGAGGTGCCGCCCTGCCCATCATCGTTCCCGTCGCTGGGGCAGCAATATTGGCCAAGTTGGCTCATAATATATACAGAACCTCGTCAGTGTCTGTTGCTCCTTTATTCATTGGAGATACTGACGAAAAGATTGTCGTCGTAGCCAAGACATCGTGAAACAACTGATGGCCTACATTGTGGACCTGACGTGTGTCATGCAAATCGTTTTCCTCCTGGCATCGGTCAGGAATGGCATAGTGGACGTGGACGTGATCGCCATCGCGATGCGAGCCTATGAAGAGACGAATAGGGCTGACGTGCATACTGCCATCAACGATTTCAAGGTGAACCTTGCAGTGGCCCCGGGAAAACGTGACCACGTACTGGACAGGATCAAGGAACTAATAAGGAGCCATAGCATTGGGGATGAGGAGATATCAAACCTCAGGAAGCAGCTGCAGACATCTTCAGTTTCTGTATGACAGGCAATTTGTATGAAGAGGGAATCGCTTTGATAGCGCACGCCCTGCATTTGTGTCGGTTGGTGGACAGTCAAACCAGACAGATACTGCATCATAGTTGCATCTCGAGTAATTGTGACGAACGGTGGTCGATCGTCCAGCACTAAGGCACAAAAGACACGAGGTGGTGAATTGGGCGTTGGAGATCACGTTGTCGCACGTTACACAAAAGTTCTGGCAGAACTTGTCGTGAACCAAGCAACTCAGGCCGCACCTAGTACTAGTACTGAGTCAGTCTGACTAGCTTTCTTCAATCTGGCTTGACCCCCTCCGTTGAACAGCCTCACATCATCAAGCTTCAAATTTGCTACACCCATCCTGGTCGCCATGTCTCCTTCTCGATCAATGAGTAGCAACGCATTGTACATCTTCGGCATAGTGAAGTGTTGTATCCGGGGTAACAACAAAAACTCTTGTGCTTTCCGCTCCACGTTCGAACTTCTCAACTCCGAGTTTGCAGCGTTGTAACCGAAAAATTTGAGTCGCAACGGCTTGTGCCATGTTGACCTTCAACATGAACAAAGCATCGTTGTTCCAAGTCGTCGTCGTCGTCGTCGTCGTCTGTGTCACTGTAATACTCGGTGAGTATCCAAGATGTTGGGTTGAAATCCTATATTAGCTCTGGACGGCCCTCCTTTCCGGCTTTCCACATCCTTAGAGGCGGGGAGTCGACTTCCAGAAAGTTTGTCGTCGAGCCACTATGCACCTCCACAAGGTCTTCCATATCGGGACCTCCCCATCCTGCCCAAGACCACCCTGCGAACGCATCTCGTCGCCTTGGCTGGGCTTCGTGGACCCATAACAGAGCTCTCGGTAAGTCCTCCAAAGGCAAACCCTGTACGAATCCTTTTTGATAATGCGTTTCTGTTAGGCGTGTCAGCACGGCAAAAACGCATTGAGCGAATCAGCATCGTAGGACATCTTCTTGGTTGTATAGGTGTGCACGAGGCGGAAATAGGTCTCGAGGCTCTCCGCATCAGTTTGGGCACCTCTTTGGCAGAGATGGGACGGAACGGATCTCTGAAGTCGCCGCGACCGAGGGCTTCTTCAGCACTTATGTCCATCAATGTATCTGGACCCTCGATGGGCCCTCTGACCCGAACGGACGACAAGTGATGGGGTGCCGGTCATCGCACCGATGAAGCCAATCTTTGAGATCAGGCTGTAATCGCAGGTCTGAGGGTTTACTACTCCCAAGACAGGTGGCGCGCCCTTCGCACCACGACCCCTGGAATCCATCACCCCAATTGCGTCCATGACGTCCTCGACGAGCACGTTGGCTCAACAGCTTCATCCGACCACGACGGCACCGAAGTGTACGCGCACTTTGCGTACGGTCCCTTCTCCCTATCACAACCAGACCAATGCAGATCCTTTTCAAAACGATAGATCGTCCATCCAGTGACCACCAATAGATCGCCGCGAATGGCTCCCAAGTCTTGCTCGGTTAGATCAGTGATGTTGAACAGGAGACGACAAAGGGAACATGAAGAGAGTAGTCGAAGGGAGTTGATTGGACCGAGCGAGGGTGTCTGGCTCGTCTTTTTGCTAGTCTTTTTCTGGTGATCGAGGTCCTCTGTCACGAAGGGGTGATGGCTCTGGATCTTACCCAATCCAATGCATTCATTTGCTTGCATCGGTCGCATAGCGCTGTCCCCGAGTGTTTTATGGAGGCAGGTTCGAAGGAAGGAGTGGGACGTGGCGTTGTGATGTCCAGAGAGGTGCCTTTGAGCCGGGGGCGTGATGCCCGACTTGTCTACAGATCAAACACGGACAACCTTGAAACAAATTTTGGGGTGGATCGTTGGCATTGAGTAATACTTCCTTGGAGCCCAGGGTGTGACATTTGGGGATCACTTTGGGGATTTAGTAGGATAATCTTTGATGCACACGGTCAGCCAACTTGCGGTCAGCTACTAGGGAAAGAAAAACTATGGCTTAGATCTCTTTACAGTCAATTGATAGCGAAACCGAGGTATCCGAGGGCGCCGAAGACCTCGGCCATACTCAATCCGATTGATAAGACCAACCATAACAACTGAAACTGTTCCGATATTCGTGTTGATTGGACAGTAACTTCCCTGGGTCAAACAGACAAATACTGCTTGGTTGCATTACCTGAGGACTATTGGATCAAGTCACACATGTCACCCATTAAATCCAAATTTGGGCAGAATTTGGCCTGTTTTGGATGATGCACACCACCGTCTCGATCCTACTTCGGTTCAAATGAATGCCAGGTTAGAGTCGATTTTACTCCGCCGGTCGGTTTCAATTCGGAGGTAACGATAACGTTATAAACACCCTGTGGCACACCGACTTATATCCGTAGGCAACTGGTAGACCCAAACCATCATGACCTCTTTCCCCATGTTGGGCGCTATTGGCGTTCCAACTAACAAAGCTCCCCTCAACGTTGCGACATTTGTATCATATATCCTACCACCTCTGCTCTTGTACTTCGTAATGGCGGTACTTGCCATCACACCACACACACCCCTTCTCCGAATGGCGTGCTGGCTGGTTCTCGTATCGTTGGCATGGCGTGCAACGTTTTCCGTGGATATGGCACTCGGCACCTTCGAACGAAAATTCAACAACGACTTGTTAGTAAGTGGCTTATACTTTTCCTCGCGGGTTATCAAGGGAAATACTTACCCGGATGCTAGAATCCGATGCTGATGATTGTTACCCGTTCCATCTATTGGGCATTCGCAAAAGACCCGCTCGTTAGACATCTCCGCCCTCTGAATAGCACCCCGTCAACTTTCATGGACGCCCTCGATCTTGCCTTGGCATTCCGTGGTTACGGCTGGAACTGGTCACATGGATTGCACATCCCGCGCGAAACACGGCCTTCCAACCGCATCGGATTCGTCTTCCACGTAGCTCTATCCGCACTCGTCCATGCATTCATCTGCGGCACATCACACAGAGCCCTCCGATCATTCTCTCCAGTGGGACTTGGTTCCATATCCGGAGGATCCATTTTCGACGAAACCCTACCTTTTCATGTGCGATACCTCCGATCCTCCATAATCTCCATAATAGGCGCGCTCGCATGCTATGGTCTCCTCCAGATGAGTTACGATTTATGTACCCTAGTGGGCGTTCTCTTCCTTGGACAAGACCCCGCTCAATGGCCCCCCGGGTTTGACGCACCGTGGTGTTCCACATCAATAGCTCAGTTCTGGGGACGCAGGTGGCATCAGTGGCTTCGCCATATCTTCCTCGTTCAGGGCGGTTATCCACTGTCATTCCTCTTTGGTCGCGTGGGCTTTGTCACTGGAGCATTCCTCTCCTCTGCGGTGTACCACCATGCTGGGTTTATTTCGCTCGATAGCACAAGCGAACTGTGGAGGATGGTGCTTGGGTTTGGAATGATGGCCCCGGGGATGTTCGCTGAGCAGATATTCAAGCGGTGGACCGGAAAAAAGGTATGCGGGATGGCAGGATGGGTTTGGGCGATGACTTGGCTTGTCCTGTGGGGCAATGTGCTCGTAGATGGCTTTGCGAGAGTTGGGATGTTCAGAGCCGATGCCTTGATAGATGGTGTGCCACCCTTGAGGACGTTGGTGGAACGCCTGGCAATGGATTTGGATGCCTGGTTTCATGCAGTATAGTCTAGGATGACCGGTCTTATGTCGCTTACTCAACATGGAAGACTATCGAAGCAAAGTCCCGGTGATCCAATGGTTACACGGTAGAACTAAGCGTCGCTTGTAAGCAAATCCGAGTAAGCTCCAATACCGTCGGGCCGGTCCGATAAGAAGACCCTTTTTACATAACTTTTGTTTTTGTTGAGCAGCGTCCCGAGGATACTTGACTCGCTCCTGGCGTCCCGCCAGCTCGGCTTTAGCGCAGAAATGATTCTCTGTCTCTGTTTTCCTCTGTGCCGACCAGCATGGCTTCAAGTAAAGGTAGAGTATATATTGCTTTGTCAAGCGATACATGTAACATGATGTTACAAACCCAGCCCTCGGCGATTAACCGGTCAGGAAAAGACTCCGTAAGAAGCATCTTCTGAGAGGCTTCCGGAAGACCCACCATGTCCTTCGCGTCCTTCGCTGTGCTGTCTCTGCGGAATGCCCTTGGTGTTCCGTCACCCAAAGTTCCTATCGACGGTACTGCTTTTGTGTTGTATGTCCTCCCAGCACTCGTTTGCCAGTTCGCAGTAGCGGTGTTGGCTCTCAAGCCTCAGACGCGCACACTCCGAGTCGGATTATGGCCTCTGGTCGCGTTGTTGGCAGCGCGTGCGGCACTTTCCGTGGATATGTCACTCGGCAAGATCGAGCAGAAGTTCAACAACACTAACTTTGTGGTGAGCGTCTTTCGATACGAACGTCCCCAGATCTGAGGGAAAACTTATATAAGTTTCTTCTTAGCTCTTCATGATTTCTGTCGCGGCTCGTACTCTAGACTGGGCATTGGCAAAGAGGCCACTCGTGCGACACCTCCGCCCTACAAATTCCTCTCCGTCAACAATCATGGACGCCATTGACCTCGTCTTAAATTTTCGTGGCCATGGTTGGGACTGGTCGCGTTATCGATCATACATTCCGCGTGAAACGCGTCCAGCTAATCGCATGGCATTCGTTTTCTATGCATCCCTTTCTGCAGCTGCGCATGCCTTGATATGCGGTGCCTTCCACCGTGCCATCCTGACGCTGGTCCCGACGACAGCTGGGCCCATCACTGAAGGATCGACCATTTTCGATGACACTCTTCCTTCCCCGGTGCAATACCTCCGAGCAACCATGATTTCAGCCTTTTTTGCCCTCGATATTTACGCCACCATGCAGATGAGTTACGATTTATGCACCGTGCTTGGCATAGTTGTACTCGGACAAGACCCCGCTCAATGGCCGCCCGCGTTCAACGCCCCGTGGCGCGCTACGTCGTTGAGCAGCTTGTGGGGATGCAGGTGGCACCAGTTTCTCCGTCACACATTCCTCGTTTTGGGCGGTTATCCGCTGTCCGTCGTCCTAGGTCGCGTGGGCCTCATCATCGGGGCATTCCTCGCTTCCGTGTTGTGGCACCACACCTCGTTGATCACCCTCGATAACCAGGTGGAAATGTGGTGGATGCTGGTTGGGTTTGGGATGATGGGGCCCGGTATCCTCGCCGAGCGGGTATTTTATCAGTTGACGGGCAGACGGGTGGGTGGGGTACTGGGATGGGTTTGGACGATGGTGTGGCTTATGCTGTGGGGTAATGTGATCGCTGAAGGGTTCGCAAGAGCGGGCATGTTTGATTGCTCGAGCCCCTTGGACAGCGAGTCGCCGCTGCGGGCATTGGTGGAGCGTTTAGTGATGGGTTTTGACGTCTGGTTACATACCTTCAATTAACAAGCAACGGAACCCCCCCTCCCCCCTGAGGCTCCGAATATCTAGTAATAGGATACGACAATTATCTTGATTAGAACGATGCCAATGTCGAAGAGTACATTGCAAGACGTGGGGGTACTAGATAAGCATTACGAGCTGGCCGTATACAAGCGCTCTGCAGGCGACACCATGGCACCGCGGCATTATCTCTGTCTCTATATACTTTCTAATTCCTGGATCATGGATTTGCGTGCTAGTATATTGGGCTCGATGGACCATGATTTCCTATCAGAGAAACACATCGTCGACGAGAGATGAACAACATACAATATGAAATTTCCACCGCTATCGATTGATCACACAAGATCAACGGACCTTGGCCATAAGAGTACTTGGGGCTCCGAACCCAAAACTAGTGTTCGATTTGGGTGTCGCAGTTGACGGAGTTGAGACACCTCGTCCCTTTAGCCGTTCGACCTGCGCCACGAGAGTCGTATCATTGTCGTATAAAGGAGTGATATTGACGGAAATCGGAGTGCTTGGCAGCCGCAACGCCACTGGGGACGTTCGCGTTCGATTTTTTGACGGAAGCTATGTATCAGATGGTGTCAAGTCAAGAAAAATGATCGAAACGGAAGCACAACATCCATACTTCGGGACGAGGGGATCCTATCTGGTAAAATGGTGATGGAACCCACTATAGCCCTCTCTCGTGCGTAATGAAAGCGGCTACTTTGACGTTTCTTATACCTTCGATAACACATTGAAAGTGCAATCACGAGCGCAAGCGCAGGAACTCCGCCTACTGGAGAGGTTGGTGATGGTGGCGCTGAACCCGAAGTCGCGGGGGCAGACGGTGAAGCAGGACCACTCGCCGTTGTGTTATCCCTTGCTTGGTAGCGGGGGTGGGGGTTTGCTCGTGTCAACCCGGCCAAGTCAAAAAAACCAAAACCATCATGCTTGGTTGATTTCGTACCGTGTTTTGGTGAAGGCTTGGAGACCAAACGCGCCAATACCGGGGAGTAATGCATAGATTTGATGTAGAGAGGGCTCTTCAATGGAGCCAACAAAGTTGCTGATGGAGACATCCCTGCAAGTCCGACATAGTAAGTAGTACGAGTGCTAGCGCAATGTAATTGCTACGATGTCGTCGCTGGGTCTTTGTCGCATTGGAAAACAACAAAAACAAAAAATATTATGGTCATTGCCATCTACACCATGTCCGCCACTACCCACAGTGCTGACCCCGGTTCCTCAAAGAGGACAGCAAGTTATCCCTCTCCATCCTATGCTTGCGGGCGAGTGACCGAACCCTCTCCCATCGCTCACTGAACAGATGAACGACATCCAGATGTTCCTCGAATCGCAGTGGTTCAAGGACATCCCACTCGTCATACAAGTTGAAATGGGGAAAAGGTGCGACGTGGAAGAAAATCCCGAGTGGTTCGATAGAATCTTCTTCAATGGGGGATACGCCGACGTAAATCTCTGCGCCATCCGGCATTTTAAGGCCATGCCAAGGATGTCCCTGATGAACTTCGGTGTAGCCATGGGTGTTGAACGGGAAGTTAAAGTGGGAGAGTGACTTGCATTGTCCCAGTAGCTGTACAAATCCTCCAGGGGTGATAGCACTCAATCCCCTGGTTTCGGCGTCGTGCCAGCCCACATCGAATACTTCCAAACAGGGCCACGAATGCGCTAATTGGAGTAATTCTTGTTCGCTCAAATCTACGCTGCGATGAATCTTAATGCGTATGGCTCGAATGTTGACAAAGACAGTCAGAGGGTAGAGATGATGAAAGTTGATGTATTGTGGATCTGCTGTTATCCATTCGTAGTGATGGATGTGGATGTCGATCAGAGAGTGATGATTGCAGGTTCCTGGGAGGGTAGCAAGAAATGTCTGGAACTGTTCCTCAGTCGGATGAAAGGCCAGCTGGACATTGACTTGCTCGACCGCCGGAAGACGAAGATGATCGAAGAACCTCGAAATAGTCGCCCAACTCTGAGATCGCGGGTGGTACTGAATGAGAGTCGGGAAGGTTAAAGGGCTGGGCCAAGTGGACCGAACGCGATCAACTAGCGCATCGCACAGTGAGACGGAGAGGTGACAGTGGGGCATGCTGTATAGGTGCGTCAAAGCTGCAATGGTTGGATAGACATAAGGACAATTGACGGAACGGAGCTTTGACCATTGACAAACGAGACTTGAGATCACATCATTGTCCTCCTCGAGCAAATCGCAGCCAAAAGTCGTCACGTTCGGGCACCCCTCCCTGAAAACTTCAATGGCGTCCTTGGCGCCCTTGACTGAGTCAGGGTAGTACTGGAGTTTGATAACCACCAATCTAGGACTGGGTAAGTGTCGCAGGAACGGCAATGTATCTTCGGTCGGGTGCACAATCCATGCATTGCAAAGATTAGGGAAGATGGATACAGTCGAGGTTGGGGGTTTGGAAAGTTCTTTAACGCACTCCGAGGTCACAGCGAATGACCAATACAGACGACAGATCCGCACACGACGTGTAAAATTCAAGATGATGTCCCAATCAGCTTGTTCTAGAGGTCTGTTCAACGAGTAGAGCTGCGCGGAACTTGGTCACCGTGCATTGAATCTTAAGCAATCCCAGTGGGCTTACTGTATAATCGTCTACAATTTGACTCGATGCTCCAGGGAGACATTGTATCAGAGGTGCCAGGCTGTACAATTCAGCCCAAAGTATATCCAGCGCTGGATCCCTGAATGCTTTGCATGTTCTTGCCAGAGAGGGGAGATCAGGTTGGTTGATATGCACCAGCGCTGGATCCCTGAATTCTTTCCATTCTCTTTGCAGACAGGGGGAATCAGTTTTGTTGATACGCATAGTAAGCTCTTCACGGTCATAGCAGTGACCAAAAATTTCGAGAAGAATTTCTTCCACGTAAAGTGCAGGATGCATTGGATGGAATATTCGCGCTCCTTCCCAGCACTTTAGTTTTCTGAAGAGGCTACGATGTGGCAGTGAGTAGGAAAATCCCAAACGCTTGTGCAGTAGTACTAACGAGCGAGACAGGCCACAGGCAGAGTAGTAATACCCCTAAGCCGTGCACAGGATGTGATAGGAAGAAGTGAACGATCGAATGGTGGAAGAGCAACGATGAACGACTACTTGAAGTGAGGCGCGTCGCAGTGACTCGGAGACTTGAAATTTGAAACGCACTGCCTTCGACACCGCTTAAAGTCGGACGAAACGCTGTGAGGAATGTAGCGCTGTCGTTTGTCACCGCGTAGCCTAGGATACCAGTAGACGTTTTTCCATGCACTTGATCATCTGTGCATGAGCCAACTTTTCGTTACCAGCCCTTCTCTACATCTGTGTCGACATTCGGTATCGTGTTCGACATCATCTTTTTGATCGTCCGGCTGGTGCAACAGACGGCCAACATGAAGGAGGCCATGCCAGTGGTTTCTCCAGGGAATAAAACAAGCGGGCGTGGGAGGTACTTGCTCGTCGTTATCCGGACCTCAGTCTCAAAGGAATAGAGCAAGTTTTCCCTCTCCTCCCTAAGTTCGCATGCGAGCGATTCAACCATCAGCCATCGTTCACCAAATAGACTCCACTCTGCCTGATATTCTGCAATATGAGTCACGATACGAGAATCCATTGGATTAGAGGCAGCCAAAGGGGATATTAAACTTGGAAAAGATCTCTTCTCACTTTTGGTCCATGCTTCGGATGATGTGGGAGGCAAGAAGGGCCTCAGTGACGACGAATTGGTAAGTCTGTCTCCGCCTTATTCTTTCTCGCCTGTGCCAATGAAGTGTGAGCGGTGGAATGACATTTTCCCTTTCCTTTCTTTTCCGCCTTAGATTGGGGACGTGTTCTCGTTCTTGTATGCTGGTCACGGTAAGCATATCGTTCAGCTCTATATGATTTATTCCGATGCATAGATATAGGATTTAGATACGACGGCTCAGGGCTTGACAGTGACCCTTGCGTTCCTGGCTGTCATGGGGCTATCTGTTCTCTCGACTGGCCAACACCTCGATCTTTAGATTATCACCCACGATATAATTCCGTCCCAGAGGTCTATTGACTTCGCGATGGTACGCCAAGAAGCAGGATCAAAGCTCGAACGTCAGGGAAGGTGGTGACTTTACCGGGTTTGGCTTTGGTGGGTATCTATAGTTTCTACATGTCCATCGTTGGCATCGATTGAGGTGACCCCCATCGTTCAAACGTCAGGTCCCCGCTCTTGTATCGGTCGCAAGTATTCGACGACGGAAGCCGTGTGTTTCCTTGCGAATTTACTCCGTGATTGGCGGGTCGAACCTCTATTTTTGGTGCGCCCGAATGGGAAGGCAGAAAGCGTGGATGAATGGCAGGAACGTGTTTTTCGGGCGGATATGATGCTGACGTTGGGTCTCAAAGATCACAGTGTCCGGCTTGTGCAGCGCAAGTGAATGGCAAAGATGCCTATGATGGCGAGCACTTTGCCTCTCAAATAGTTGGTTCAGTCGTCAGATGGTCACCATCCTGTTTAGAGGTGGACAACGCACTTTTCAACGTTTCACAGTTCCTCAAGTGAGGGAACTTGTTCGCATTGACCTGAGTTATCTGGTCCTCCCAAAGGATCAGGGGCTACTACCTGGTAATAGGGGAGGGAGTCTAGGAGCACGAGGGCAGTCCCAGAGGCAAGAACTGCGAGGAACATGATGCATGACACCTGACGAATCAGGTACACCCGCCGTATGTCCAGGGGTTGCACCCAGAGCAGCAGGAGTGGCTGGTGCGGTATTGTATCGCAATTTCTGGATAAGTAGTGGCAGGGAGAAAGACGTTCACCGTGGCTTTAGGCACGCGCTAATTAATCTCACTGGCGTCCCTATTGTTCGTTGTTAGCCGCGTTCACTCGACCTGGCTTGGTGAGTGTCACGCTGCAGTGGTTTGAGTGTGATGTCGAATCTCGGTATCATAATTATAGTCGAGAAAACTACTTGTAGAAAGCACGTATCTGGGTCTCTACTTCTTCTGATGACAGTTTGATATCTGGAATCCAAACATATCAGCATCAACAACTCTACCTCAGGCGCCCATACTCACACTTTTGTGGGTCTGTCGCAGAACGAAGGAACGTTAGCGAATCCACTAGAAGAACAAACAAAGGCTGTACTTTTGCTGAATTCTTTATCTCTCTGCTTCTGAATGAACCTTTGCAAACTCGGCACGACGAGCTTAACAGCCTCCTCCGCGATCGCCTTCCTCCCATCCTCCTCTTCCTCCAACACCTTCGCTATTCGATGCCTATCCCCAATCTCTTCCAAAAGGTCAAAAAAGCGCGTAAACTTTTCCTTAGTGGCTGCTTTCCACGCGTTACTGCCTATTTTTTCCTTTTCGCGGTCTTCGTTCAATGCTTGCATCAAAGGAGAAAAGTTGGCATCAAAGTAACCTGCTTTTGCAGTTCGAAAAGCTGACGTGAGTGCATCTGCAGTGGGCTTAGTGACCAGCTCGATTAGGCCCGGATGCGTCGGTTTCAACACGAGGCGTGAATAGAAATAGGAGATGTTGTTGAGTAAAAAGATAGACCCAAACGCGCCACGACGTTGCGTTTGAGACAGAGCCGTTAAACTGTTCACGGTCGTGCTCACGATATCGACTTGAAAAAACATCATGATTGAGTGATCGGGCCGACGCGTGGTAAGAAAGAAAAGGACGGACAGGTATAATGTTGGAGAACGAGCTTTTCGGTCATTTCGATCGTCGACACCTTCTGGGCTTTCCCAATTTGCTTCCCCTCTCCCATCTTCCAGTTTCCGTCCCCCAGCGCAAGGAGGGCTGCTCCGACTGCCTCCTGTACTTCTGGGATCCTATCTAGATATTGTACGGTCTAATACAAGTCAACGGAACGAGCTTAACGCCATGAAAGTGACCCAAAGTACTCACAGAAACAGTGAAATCAGCCAGGCTCACACCTAATTCTCCACCCTTGCCAGGTCCCGTAGCTGCCAACTTCAAATCGGCTAAAAACTCTGGAAAGGTTCTCAAACACACGCTCCTAACAGAGTTAAGCCCGTCCCGTAATTCATTCGTGTCTCTTCGCCCCTCTCCTCTCCAGGTCATGATAGTTTCCCAACGGCTCTGGAAGGGTGAAAGAGCAGAGTAGGCAGCGAGAGCGTGGAAGGTATATTTATGAAGAGAGCGTTTGATGATGGCAGTCAGGGAGGAGAGGGTATCCGTGAAGAGGGTGAGAAGGGGGCTGAGGAGGGTATCGTAAGTAGATGCCAAGAGAGAAGGTGTAGTGAGTGGTGCAAGATCTGTAAGGAGGCTATATTCGGTCTATACACGTCACAATCAGTGTGATTCGACTACGACAGCAAAGGAACCAGCTACCTCAGCAATACGAAGGAGGTTCCCCACCCAAGTTCCGAATTCTTTACCTGCAATGACACCATCCAACGTGTCGGCGCGGTCAACGACTCGTTTGGCATGCATTTCTAAAGACTTGCGATTCCACGATCCACGCATGTCAGCGTACCCACGTTGTGCCTCCTTTAAGGTATAAAGGATGAGCTGACCCGCAGGATGTGATGGGTGAGTGGAGGGCAAGGGAAGGCTACGCAAGACTGCCACGAGAGGTTTGAGAGATGCGAGTAGCGCCGGCGGGAATGTCGCAGGAGTGAAGTCAAGACCAGCTATTGGAGGCGAACCGGATGATCCTTCAGCGACAAGTTTTGTATACAGCTGTGTTAGCTTCTTTGCACCGGTCTCGAGGAGACGAGCCTATGAGAGCGGTAGTTGTAAAGCAGCATCAAAGCGGTATGGAAGCACGAGCCGTACCTTTTCACGAGCATCTTCATCTGAGGATTTGAATGCGATTGCCGCGTTCAAGCGTGCGAGGGTATCAATGTACATTTCCAGTTGTCCAGCTTGAGGGCTAGAGAACGTTCACTGTCACAAGACACCTCCAAAACAGAACAAAAAGCGCACCCTCGTAAAATGAGACCCTCTTCTTCGGCAATGCCTTCATGGCTGCTCGCCACTTCATCAATCTTGAAGAGTGCACGGTCGATATCTGTCCGTAGCATCAAAAAGTGTGCCTCCAGCATGACTCCGAGCGTACTATGTGATTGATGGTTGAGCTTCTGGGTTGCGGCATACAGTGGAAGTATAGATTTCTCCAATTTGACCAGACGGGAATCGAAGTTTGTCAAAACGGCTAGCGAGGTTTAACAGCCTTGATCGGCGGGACGAGCACACCGGTCCACATACATATCATCCGATGGGATATCTGGTGGGTCTTGTTCAAGTTCTGCTCGAGCTGGGTGTCCCGCACGTCAACCTTTGACTGAACTCGCGCTCAGAATAAAACTTGCCAGTTCAATCTCTGCGCTTTCATCGTCCATGGCAAACGGTGGTGGTCAGTGTGACAATGGAAAGACCCGTGTCACAGTCACTCATCATCAGCTTCGTGTCGTTTCAAGTTGTATTTAGTATGTTGCTAATCGTCGTTACCATTCAACAGCTCTTTCTCATGTTTGACGATAAAAGCGCCGTGTCTAGACCGCATTTTGATTCTTATCCCGTGGCCTCGTTCGCTTACCCGTTGGCACACTGACAAGCAAACAACTCTCTCACTTCAAGTATACTACGAGACAATCCCTTAGACCGGCAACCGTACCTACTTCTAAGACCGCGACAACCCGGGGCCATGAAACGCACATAAAGATGCCAGTATCTGTTTCAATCCCACCCACTGGCAGATTCCTGGTCGTGTCTGGAGATCCGATTCGACCGCGGCTGATCGTGCGAATTACCATAACTTTTCGGGGCGGGGATAGATCAACCCAATTCTTGCGTATAAGTATCCTTCGTTCTTCAAGGAGCTTGAACGATGTCGTCGCTGGGTCTTCGTCGCATTGGAAACAAAACAATAAATACTATGGTCATTGCCATCTATACCATGTCCGCCACTACCCACAGTGCAGATCCCGGTTCCTCAAGGAGGACAGCAAGTTATCCCTCTCCATCCAATGCTTGCGGGCGAGTGACCGAACCCTTGACCATCGTTCACTGAACAGATGAACGACATCCGGATGTTCATCGAATATATGTGATTCAAGGTCATCCCACTCATCATACAAATTGAAACGGGGAAAAGGTGCGACGTGGAAGAAAATCCCGAGTGGTTCGATAGAATCTTCTTCAATGGGGGATACGCCGACGTTAATCTCTGCGCCATCCGGCATTTTAAGGCCATGCCAAGGATGTCCTTGTTGGACTTCGGCGTAGCCATGGGTGTTAAACGGGAAACTAAAGTGGGAGAGTGACCTGCATTGTCCCAGTAGCTGTACAAATCCTCCAGGGGTGATAGCACCCAATGCCTTGATTTCGTAGTCGTGCCTGCCCACATCGAATGTTTCCAAACGGGGCCACGAAGGCGCTAATTGGAGTAATTCTTGTTCGCTCAAATCTACGCCGCGACGAATCTTAATGCGTATGGATCGAATGTTGACAAAGACAGTCAGAGGGTAGAGATGATGAAAGTTGATGTATTGTGGATCTGGTACTGGCATGGAAGGTGCTATCCTTTCGAAGGTATGGATGTTGATGTCGATCAGAGATTGATAATTGCAGGTTCCTGGGAGGGTAGCAAGAAATGATTTGAACTCTTGCTCAGTCGGACGACAGGCCAGCTCACCATCGACTTACTCGACCGCCGGAAGACGAAGATGATCGAAGAACCTTGAAACAGGAGCCCAATACAGAGATCGCGGGTGGTAGTGAATGAGAGTAGGGAAGGTTAAAGGACTGGGCCAAGTGGACTGAACGCGATCAACTAGCGCATCACACAGTTCGACGGAGAGGTGACGCAAGTGGGGCATGTTGGATAGGTGTGTCAAAGCTGCAATGGTTGGAACGACATAAGGACAATGCACGACACGGAGCTTTGACCATTGACAGATGAGACTTGAGATCGCGTCATTGTCCAGTTCGACCGAATCGTAGGCAAAAGTCGTCATGTTCGGGCACCCCTCCCTAAAAATTTCAATGGCGTCCCTGACGTACGAGAATTTGATGACCACCAATCTGGGA
This sequence comes from Boletus aff. mottiae, assembly GCA_038093895.1. Taxonomy (NCBI): domain Eukaryota; kingdom Fungi; phylum Basidiomycota; class Agaricomycetes; order Boletales; family Boletaceae; genus Boletus; species Boletus aff. mottiae. Next base: position 5,178 of record JBBPTD010000272.1, on the reverse strand, counting down.
CCAGGTAAGTGTCGCAGGAACGGGAATGTATCTCCGCTCAGGTGTGCAATCCATACATTGCAAAGGTTAGGGAAGATGGATACAGTCGAGGTTGGGGGTTTGGAAAGTTCTTCAATGCACTCCGAGACCACGCCGAATGAGTTACCCAGACGAAAGATCCGCACACGACGTGAAAATTTCAAGATGATGTCCCAATCAGCTTGTTCTAGAGGTCTGTTCAACGAGTAGAGCTGCGCGGAACTTGGTCACCGTGCATTGAATCTTCAGCAATCCCAGCGGGCTTACAGTATAATCGTCTACAATTTGACTCGATGCTCCAGGGAGACATTGTATCAGAGGTGCCAGGCTGTACAATTCAGCCCAAAGTATATCCAGCGCTGGATCCCTGAATGCTTTGCATGTTCTTGCCAGAGAGGGGAGATCGGTTTTGTTGATACGCATAGTAAACTCTTTACGGTCATGGCAGTGACCAAAAATTTCGAGAGGAATTTCTTCCACGTAAAGTGCAGGATGCATTGGATGGAATTTTCGCACTCCTTTCCAGCACTTTAGTTTTCTGAAGAGGCTGGGACGATGTGAGTAGGAGAATTCCAAATGGTTGTGCAGTACTAACGAGCGAGACAGGCCACAGGCAGGGTAGTAATACCCCTAAGCCGTGTACAGGATGTGTAGGAAGGAGTGAATAGTGGAAGAGCAACGAAACGACTACTTGACTCGGAGACTTGAAATTTGAAACGCACTGCCTTCGGCACACCACTTGAAGTCAGACGAAACGCTGAGGAACATAGCGCTGTCGTTTGTCACCGCGTAGCCTAGGATACCAGTAGACATTTTTCCATGCACTTGATCATCGGTGCATGAGCCAACTTTTCGTTACCAGCCCTTCTCTACATCTGTGTCGACATTCAGTATCGTGTTCGACATCATCTTTTTGATCGTCCGACTGGTGCAACATACGGCCAACATGAAGGAGGCCATGCCAGTGGTTTCTCCAGGGAATAAAACAAGCGGGCGTGGGAGGTACTTGCTCGTCGTTATCCGGACCTCAGTCTCAAAGGAATAGAGCAAGTTTTCCCTTTCTTCCCTAAGTTCGCATGCGAGTGATTCAACCATCAGCCATCGTTCGCCAAATAGACTCCAGTCTGCCTGATATTCTCCAATATGAGTGCAGAAACTCCTGTGATCCCCCAGGGTGAACTCAGGAAAGGGAGTGGGACAGAAGAAATTGGCGGGTGCCTCGATAGATACATCAACAACAGGAGATGTACGGACATCGGTGACTCCTCCTTCCTCCATTAGGCTGCATCGACGAGTAGTCCTCAGGCTCCGATCCCAAAACGAGTTTTCGGTTTGGGTTTTGCAGTTGACGGAGTTGAGAACATCTCGTCCCTTAGCCGTTCAACCCTGCGCCAGGAAATTCGTATCATTGTCGTATAAAGGAGCGATAGAAGGCGGATTGACGGAGATCGGAGTACTTGGCAGCCGCAACTCCACTGGGGACGTTTGCGTTCGATTTTTGGACGGAAGCTCAGGCTACTCTCGCGAGTAAGGAAGGGTACTTTGACGTTCCTTATACCTTCGATAACACATTGAAAGGCAGAGTGTGCAAAAGGATACGAGTATACTAGCCTCACGTGTATTCAGGTGGAGCCTCCGATCCAAATCCAGTGAGGTCCCGGACCTGACGTTCACGAAGACGAGCAACCTCACCCCTTAACGATGCAATCTGTTACAGGAAAATGTTGACAGTACTAGATGACGAACCAGATACAGCGGTGTTGGCGGGGGGGTTGAAGGTTGCACGGTCACGGGTGAAGAGTTTTGTACTTTCTAGTCCGAGCTATGGACAAATTGAATTAAGGCAACTAAATGGAATGGAAAGTTCGCTTTCGCACCTTTGTGGGATGGGAACCGACTGACGTCTGGTGAATTGGCAGTGAGCTACTTTCGAAAGGCGTTGGAGCCATCCGAGGAGAGACAAATGGAACCAGCACAGGCTCAGCTACACGAGATGGGCCACCGATGCGTCTCTTGTATCGCCGATAACATAAAAAGGAGGCAGTCGCTAGTACAAAGGCACTAACACCCGCCGTGGTACCGCCAACGACAGCCCCAATGTTTTGTCGCGAGGTTGGTGATGGTGATGACTCGGCACTTGGGTTTGTTGACAGGCTGGTAGCCGTCATAACAGACGACACTGAAGTTGTCGGAATGACAGCCGTGTCCGTGCTGATTGGATTTACCATGTGAATGCACCAATGGAGGACGAGACAAAGGACGCACGTATAAATCAAGTAGTCAAACAATATTAAGATTGAGTCGTTTCCCTTGTCGGTAGTACGACAGGCTGTACTGTCATGGTGTGCGTGCCGGAAGTGAGGGAGTCATTGGCAAAGACCAGTATATTGTACTGGTAATCGTTGCCTGCAGTCGAAGACAGTATGTATGGGGGGAATGTGAATTCAAGAGGAGGAAGTTGGGAGCATTCGCAAGGATAAAGTACATGTACAGAGCACTTCCTGCATCTCGTAAACATGGAACCTTGCATTAAATTCGAGTACTGACCCATGAACGAAAACTCGATACTTTGAAACGCTCCATTAGGCGGATAAAAGCTAGTGTCATGCCATGTGCCGTTGTACGCCATTGCGGGATCTGGTGAAGCAGCGCACACCGTACAAGTGTTGCCCTGATACCATGCTGATGCAGAGGGCAAATATTGGGGTACCACGGCGCCTGGCAAGACAGCATCATCCACAGATACATTCCGAAGAGCAGCAAGAGCCGAGTACTGCTTATTCTTGCCATGTTTACGCGGAGATTGAACCGCTGGTATATAGGCGGCGAGTCGCGGAGTGGGAATGTCATGTTTATCTCCCGTGCTGGTCTGCGGGCACTCCACCGCCAGTTTGCAACGCCACTGCACACGCTTACCCCTGCGCATGCCAGACTGCGACATCGTTATGTTCCACCACCGATCCCTCTTCGTCGTCTCCATGTCCGCACGCTTTCCTACACCTTCATTCCACGCTTAGCCCACAGCCTCCGCCTCCCCATTGCTGTCCTTATCATTGGCGTCGGTGGGTTTGCCTACGTCAGTTACAAGCTCAAACGTGGGTCCATCCCATTTTGCATCTTTCCCCGACAAACTCTACTATAGAGCTGTGGAATAGGTTCAAAGAATGGCTCTCCAATGGTCTAGACGCCGGAACGAACCTCATCAAATGGGCGTTTGACAGTGTCAAGTCCGTCGCTGCCCAGGTGTATTACGAGATCAAACGTGCGTCCATCCCACTTTACATCTTTCCCCGACAAATATTACATAGAGCTGTACAAGAGGATCCCAGGATGGTCCTTCAATGTTCTAGACGCCGGAACGAACCTCATCAAATCGGCGGCTAACGGGGTGTATGCCAAAACACCCGAAATTTTGTCCACCGTCCAAAATTCCGCAACTAGCATCGTCAACTTGGCGTCCGACGGTATCAAATCCGTCCCTGCCAACGTGCCCACCGTAAAATTACCCGAAATTGGAACCCCTCAGTTCCTCAAGCATCTCTTTCCCTCAAGCGACGCTACGCGTCACGACTACGATTCTTCCTCTCAAGGTTCGAGAAACCCGCGCAAATAGATTTTCAAGGGAAAATCAGCATTGACACGGTCGAATGTGAGAGGAATGAAATTGCCACTCGTGTCAACTCGGTTCTCGGAAAGGGCTGGAAGGAAAGGGAAAAGTTGACTGGGGAACATGAGAATTTTGTGGGTATTGACGAATTGAGAATGTATGTTTTCGAGTAACAGCTTGAAACAATGTTCCTTTCCGAAGAAAGTCGGGCGTAACGCTGCCCGCTACTAAGTCCGTGCCAGCCAGTAATCGTTATACTCGCTATAGACGTGGCTTCAACGTCCCCTCAAGTAACCACCTCTCCTCCCAACGATAATGGGAAAGTGAGCAAACCTTCGCCCACTAATAAAACAAGCTCGCTCAAGCACATGCCGCAAGGATATTCATATCCAGAACAACCTGCCAAATATTCGTAAATCATCAGCAAGGCCTGGGACGGAGACCTCAATACACGGGTTAGAACAACTCGGGACCAGCGATACTCATGGTACTCGTGTCCAGAACACTGCGCTGCCACCCGCTGCATCGTGATATGGAGCCATGAAGCCTTCAGGTTGTGTACCATTTACATCCAGAACCCTGGAGTAAGCTAGACGGATCAAAGAACACACCGAAGGATACGACGTAGTACTGAAGCTGTTGCAGATCTCATGTTGCATCGTCTTCTCACAGAATTTCCAAGCTTTCAAACTATTCCCGCACAATTGTTGTCAGATCGTTTTTGGATGTGTCTTCCTACATTATTTAAAGCCTTTACATACATGACTCGTACGCATGAACAACGGCGGGTATACCGACCCAAAACTTGTGAAATGAACTTATGTCGGAAAACTAATGTTACGATGAGAAGTAATCAGGTGGTGCCACCGATCCAACCTCGGCGAGATCCCGTTCTTGGTCCTGACGTGTACGAAGACGAGCAACTTCGCTCCTTAACATTCCAATCTCTTTGGCGAGAGTGGTGACATTATTAGAAGCACTGGATGCAGGTGGAGGGGTAGTAGAGGAAGGAGGGACCAAGGGTTGCACTGTCGCGTCTGATGTAACTCTTCTTGTCTTGCTTCCTAATCCAAGCTATCAAACAATTAGGTCAATGCAACCAAATAGAACGGCAAGGCTGTTTTCGTACCTGGGTGGGAGGTAATCCGACTGGCGTCTGGTGCATTGGCAATGCGTTTACATCGAACGGCGTGGGGATGGTCCAAGGCGAGTCAAATGGCGCCAACATATCCACGGCTTCTGCTACATGATATTGACCACCAACGCGTCTCTTGTATCGCCAGTAGCACAACAGGGATACAACCACTAACGCCACGGCACTGATACCTCCAACTGCACCGCCAACAATAGCTCCAATGTCTGGTCCCGAAGACGTGCCTGACTAACAAAGTCTGAGAGAGAGGAGCGGTTGCTCGATACTCAGCCGGTGCCTAAGATGGGCAGAAACGACTATATTCACCTGAGAGAGAGGAGCGGTTGCTCGATACTATAGTACATTAGCTGAAGATAGAAAACTAGTAAGTAAAGTAACTCACCTCAGCCGGTGCCTAAGA
>JBBPTD010000271.1:0-35473 GCA_038093895.1 Boletus aff. mottiae | reverse complement strand
CCTTCCAAGCGCAGCTGCTTCCCTCGTAGATACGTGGATCTGATATTTTTCTGTTCAATTAATCGATAGGCTGGAGTGATCTTCAAGGGCGGCAATCACCATCACCATCTTCGTGATCTTGAGTTGGTGGCTCATTCCCGCAGATAACTGGCTTCCCAGAGAATAATTCATGAAATTGCTCCCTTCTAATTTCGTTCCGCAGCTGTCATCTCACGTCATTTGTATAGTAATTGAATCGATGACTGTATACACGGCGCACGCTGGAGTACAACTTTACTCAACGTTATTCAATGTGATGCGTTTTGTAATCCTATTACTCTCGCTATCGCCCAACCAGTGATCTGGAACTCCTTCGTTTACTTGGGGACGGCCGATTGAAGTAGGTGTTTACCTTGCTTGCTGGCGTACAGGCGTTGTTGAAACAAAGAAATATAGTACAGTATCAAAGTACATAGTTTGCATGAATCTGTCTGGTTATCGTATATGTACACAGGTTTCATATTCCGTTATCGGGTGACAAACGAAGCACAGTATTACTTGCTGGCTTTCGCAGCCCCAAATGGCATGTCAATGTAGTTGCTGGTGTCGGCGAATTGCTCTATCTCCTTGATTTTCAGACTTCCGTCCTCGCCAGAAGCGAACCCTACGATCCAGATTGACTCGTCTGTTCCGTCCCGCCCTAACAACCCTTTCGCGCCGACGGAAACCTATTAGGAGTAGACACGCTATGTTAAGTATATGCAATGTTAACCTGAACGAATTGGGATACGGACATGAAGAACAACCTTCCCCGGAGTTTCTACGATGGAATGGAAAGTCTGTGAGAGCATTTAGCCTGGGTGAGGATTGAGTGTGCCAGCAACCAATATAACTTGCCATCTCGAGCTGGAATGGGGTGCTGAAGGCTTCCGCCATCGTTGCAAGCCACTCATCTCTGTTTACTGGCGACTTGCCGAGAGATCGCGGATGGATGACATGGTGATAGTCCTTGTGCAAGGTTTTTGCGACGAGGTTCAAGTCCCCTGCATGTACTGCCCGATGAAGTTCCTTGATGAGTTCTACCTGAGGAGAGGCGTAGGTTTCTAGATCGACGGCCATTTAAGCAACCGACTGAAGGAGGTGGTGGTGTTTAACTTGGTTCTAAAGACGTGCCAGGCCCTCAGATCTCAGAGTTATATAGCGCACGAACATACTCATTGAGTACCCTGATATGTCGAGTAAGGTGGGGATGCTAGTCCAGATAAGGACGGGCGCCGTGGCCCAATATCTTTTATCTTGTGGTAGTAGTATCTCTCCCCTTTTCGTGTCGTCTGACCTCCATCGTATGGAAATACTGAACACATGATTCCCAAAATTGATTATCGTACCTTTACACTAGTCTGGTGACCCGGCTCAACCGCTTGCCTCTTTGCCTCATTGAGACGACAGGTTTACGGACATTTGTGGGGAGGCGCAATTTAGCGTGATCGAGCGGTGCCAGTTGCAATGCGTGGGATCTGCCAGTGGGTCGGCGTGCTGTGAGACAGATAACAGGGCTTTGCGGTTGCTGGGGGCTTGGAGGAGACGCGGTGCGCGTGTGTCCAAGGCGTTGACGGTGGACTCGGACGTACCTTGGCTGGATGACGTTTCGATTATTGTTCAATCTCTATAGGGGACGGTTGTGATCATATTGTTCTTTCGCTCGCGTTCCGAGTCATTCTCCCATGGGAGCCTCCACTAGCATGACCACGAACGACAAGTCCGGCGAGTTGTTCGGCGCTGACTACAAAGATGCAGGTGTCGAATCCACTTCCACCATAGATGAGGATGAACTCCAACTGGTTGGTAATTCGCCGTTGAACATTGAATGTTGAACGTTGAAGGACGGTGATTCACCTTATATAATGCGTCGTGTTCTGCTGTGTCGTACATGGCGAAAATGTCTGCTAGTTGCATTGAGTACGTAGAAAGTTGCTAACAAAGTACATAGCTCGCATGAATCTGTCTGGTTATCGTACTACATGTACATAGGTTTCATATTCCGTCATCAGGTGACAAACAACTCGTAAGCACAGTATTACTACTTGCTGGCTTTCACACTGGCAGCATAAGATGCCATGTCAATGTAGTTTGCGGTGTCGGCGAATTGCTCTATCTCCTTGATTTTCAGACTTCCATCCTCGCCAGAAGCGAACCCTATGATCCAGACAGACTCGTCTGTTTTGTCCTGCCCGAAGAACTTCTTCAAGCTGATGGAAGCCTATCAGGAGTAGACACGTTATGTTAAGTATATGCAAGGTTAACTTCCTGAACGAATTGTAATACGGACATGAAGAATAAGCTTCCCTGGGGCATCCACGATGGAATGGAAAGTCTGTGAGAGCATTTAGCCTGGGTGAGGATCGAGTGGCAACCAATATAACTTGCCGGCTCGACCTGCATGCCAGTGGGGGCGCTGAAGGCTCCCGCCATCGCTGCGAGCCACACATCTCTGTTTATCGGCAGCTTACTGAGAGATCGCGGATGGATGACATGGTGATAGTCCTTGTGCAAGGTCTTTGCGACGAGGCTCAAGTCCTTTGCAACTACTGCCCGATAAAGTTCCTTGACGAGTTCTACCTGAGGAGAGGCGTAGCTTTCTAGATCGACGGCCATTTAAGCAACCGACTGAAGGGATGAGGTGGTGGTGTTTAAAGGTTCTGAGGACGTGCCAGGACCTCAGATCTTTGAGTTTTATATCTGCACGAACGTACTCATTGAGTACCTTGATATGTCAAGTAAGGTGGGGATGCTAGTCCAGATAAGGACGGGCGTAGTTATTATCTTCTCTCCCCTAACTTTTCGTGTCGTCTGACCTCCGTCTGTTGGAAATCCTGAACACATGATTATTCCCAAAATTGATTACTGTACCTTTACACAAGTCCGGTGACTGGCTTTGCACTTTTGATGACCTCGGTACCATGGTGCTTGGCAGATGCCACTGTATCGGGAGCAGTGTCGAGTTCGACTGGTTAGATGGGAAGGTCACCAGACTCACTGCGGAAAGGAGAAAATAAACTGAGTAGAGTAGGTATAGTGTTGAGCCGAAGCAGCGCCAAACATGGCAAGCTACACTCGCACAGGACACAAATGACAGTACTTACCAGCCTGAGGCCGACTCGCCAGAGTCACTGTGACGATCACGACGGATTTAGTGTCTATGTCACGCAATGTATCCTATTCGAGAATACATGAAACAAATCAAAAGCACAGACACCGCTTTGCTGAACGTGGCCGCTTCGAACGAGAACGTGTTTGCGGACTGCTCAGCCCTGCTCGGCCATACTCATTAGTGGGTCGATTACTATCCGGGCTGGTGGATTCGACTGTCTGGTTGACAATCACCGCCGCTGCCTGGCAAGTCAGGTCTGGTAATCCCATAGCGTGCACCTTGCGAATTCCCTGGATCCATGCGCATGTTTCTGCCAACAATGTTGTTGTCTGTCTGGGAGGTCAACTTCCCTAGAGGAGCAAATAATCATAATGTCAAGTGGCGTGCTTTCATCTGAGCCATGTCGGAGGGTTTTTGGTATTGGCTGTTGGCTGTTGCCATCAACTACCTCTCGCCGAGCTTATACTCGTTGGTACTCAAGTGTTAGTATTCCCTTTCAGTCAACACCTCACTTATCTGACCTCGTGAAATTGGATAGATAACGGCACTGGTGCCCCGCTGGATGGAATCAGATCCTGTGTTTGTATGTACTACAAGCTAGACCTCTTTTTTTGCCCCGATACTCGTCCGTTGTAGCTGGTTCACTACCGGACCTATGATAGCCTTTGATGCGTCTGGCCGTGTTGCAGAAGAAAATCGTCACGCTAAGCACGTAGAGTCCCACCTTCTCTCCCGTATCCCTCGTTGACATTAAAATGTAGCATCATTGTCACACGGGGAATCTTGACCTCCGTCCTGGTCTCCGCAATGGTGAGGCTCGGATTCCTCGCCACCATCCTCTTCTTGTTTTGCGCTCTGGCTTTGGACACCTTTTTTTCCTTGGACGCCCCCAACCCTTCGTACAGATTTACGCTATGGCATTGGGTGAGGGTCCCAGCATCTTCACGACCACTGTTGCAGTAGCTTGTTTTACCTTGGCAATTCCCCTTCTGTAACCTTGCCGCTCAGCGATTGACACCGCCTTGCTCTTGTGCAGGGCTCCTGGATCGTTCAAGTACACAAAAGCCTACTACCACGAAATGTGGTGACTGTCAGGTATATTTATGCTGCCTGCGTCCTCTGCACGATCCTCCCAGTCAAGTGGCCTTCACCTCCATCACCTCCACAGGTGGTATTCCATGACACCCTCATATGGTCTCATCGCGTTGTTCATGACCCCAGATGAATTTAAATGGTCGAAGTTCAAGTTAGGCCCGTTCGCCAAGTGCTTCTACACTGCTGTTTGCAGTCCAGGTTTCGCCTTTCTTTTTCCCTGTCACTGGTGCAACATTGAATTTTGTGAGTCCTTCCAAGCACAGCTGCTTCCCTCGTAGATCCGTGGATCTGATCCTTTTCTGTTCAATTAATCGATAGGCTGTTGGGTGCAATCACCATCTTCGCGATCTTGAGTTGGTGGCTCATTCCCGCAGATAACTGGCTTCCCAGAGAATGTCTTATGAAATTGCTCCCTTTCTAATTTCGTTCTGCAGTTGTCGTCTCACGTCATTTGTATAATTGAATCAATAACTGCACACACGGCGCACACTGGTATCAACGTTATGCAATGTGATGCTTGTCATGTCGTTTTGTAATCCTATTACCAACTTCGTTTACTTGGGAACGGCGGCCGATTGAAGTCGGCGTTTACCTTGCTTGCTGGCGTACAGGCGTTGTTGAAACTAATAAATATAGTACAGTATCAAAGTACATAGCTCGCATGAATCTGTCTGGTTATCGTACATGTACACCGGTTTCATCATACTCCGTCACTGTATTGGGTGACAAACGAAGCACAGTCACATAACTTGCTGGCTTTCACAGCCTGAAACACGTCAAGGTAGTTTCCGGTGTCATCGAATTGTTCTATCTCCTTGATTTTCAGACTTCCGTCCTCGCCAGAAGCGAATCCTACGATCCAGATTGACTCATCTGTTCTGTCCTCGAACAATCCCTTCAATTTGGTGGAAGCCTATCAGGAGTAGACACGATATGTTAAGTATATGCAAGGTTAACCTGAACGAATTGGGATACGGACACGAAGAACAACCTTCCCTGGAGCTTCCACGACGGAATGGTAAATCTGTGAGAGCATTTAGCCTGGGTGAATGATTGTGTGGCAACCAGTATAACTTGCCCCTCTCAAACTGCATGGGGGCGCTGAAGGTTTCCGCCATTGTTGCAAGCCACTCATCTCTGTTTATCGGCAGCTTACCGAGAGATGGTGGATGGATGACATGGTGATAGTCCTTGTGCAAGGGTTTTGCGAGGAGGCTCAAGTCCCTTTCAAGTATTGCCCGATCAAGTTCCTTGATGAGTTCTACCTGAGGAGAGGCGTAGCTTTCTAGATCGACCGCCATTTAAGCAACCGACTGAGGGAGGTGGTGGTGTGTAAGGTTCTAAAGTGCCAGGCCCTTCGAGTCAGATCTCAGAGTTATATATCCGCACGAACGTACTCATTGAGTATGATACCCTGATACGTCGGGGATGCTAGTCCAGATAAGAACGGGCGTGGTGGTGACATCTCTCCCCTTTTCGTGTAGTCTGACCACCATCATATGGAAATCCTGAATACATGTTTCCCAGAATTGATTTATCGTACCTAAGTCTGGCGACCAGCCCGCCTGGTCACCAGACTACCTTTCTTTCAGTTTCAGTAACCCTATTGCAACCGTGTCTGCAAGGTTCAGGGGACACCAGAAACGCGTGGGAGAATCCAACCAGTTCAGCCTGAACAAGGCAGGTCGACAGCTCAGTCAAGTCAATCCACATCTTGAAGACTCAGATTTCATGGACACGTATGAGGTGGACGCCTTGTCAATTGACGACACAGATGATACGACCGTTACGAATGCTGTCCAATACGGTCGCGAACGTTCCAACAGCCTGGGTCCCGACAACCTCGTCGACCCGTTGGTCGCGGCAGGAATCAAGAGAAAGGCACAGTATGGTCCTGAACAAGATGAGAACATATATGGCGCATCCCGGTTTGGCCATTTCGGTGAGTATATGCGGCGGAAGCGAGCCAAGCTGCAAATTCAGAACGCGAGCATGGACACGGAGGGGAGCGGCGAGGAGAAGAGTAATATCTTCAAGGGCATCTCAATATATGTGCGTCTCCACGCTCTGCTTTATGCTCTTGTGTCGACGAACGTTCGACATAGGTGAATGGTTGGACAAAGCCGTCAGTGCAGGATATCCGCAGACTTCTTCTTCAGCACGGCGGCGTCTTTCACCCGTATCTCGACAAGAAATCGACCGTGTACGTGCGATATGCCGAGTTGTCGTCCTTGTGCGTGTGACCTGGACCCACAGGACTCACGTCGTGACGTGTTCGCTCACGGCAGCCAAAGTCAAAGAGTTCAAGCATATGAAGGTGGTCAGGCCTGAATGGCTACTGGATAGCGTCGCTGCTGGGTCCCTCCTTCCCTGGAAAAATTACATCTTTCGTCCATGCGATAGACCGGAGGAATCTCAGGGCTCACAGATTGGTCAGGCCACGCTGCGGTTACGAGCCATTCAACCGACGTCGGTGACGTCTACCCCCAAGACTAGACAACCCAATTCGGGTGAAACTGCTGCTGAAGGAGTTGCTGGTCCGAGCAAACGAGTCACATTAGAGCCAGAGTCCTCTGGCTGCGACTGGGCTCCGCGTCCCCTCTACTTGACAGATCCTGGCTCGGAGGAGGACGCTGCGCGGGTCCCCGAGTACGCCGCACGCCGTTCGAACGAGATGGCTGAACGCGTGATGGCCAATCCTCAGTGGAGAGCGGCGCATACATCCATCGCGCCCGACTTTATCGAGGGGTTTTACAAGAATTCCCGCTTGCATCACCTGTCTACTTGGAAGGCAGAGCTTAAAAGTCTCGTGGTGGAGGCGCAAGAACGTGCAGAGAATGGCGAACTTGATGCGCTGTCCGATACTGGCGGGGCCGCCTCTTCTGGCGTACGAGCCAGTTCAAAGGACGAGTATAGCATGAAAAGCGCAGGCTTTGTTCTCAAGTCTCCTTCCCGAGCCAAGGGAAAGCAGAAGGCGGAAAACGTTGAGAGGGTTATTATGCACTGTGATTTCGACTGTTTCTTTGTCTCTGCTGGCCTCGTAAGCCGGCCTCAACTCCGGGGGAAACCCGTGGTTGTTTGTCATTCTCAAGGAAGTCAGGGTGGTGCCGCTAGCACGAGTGAGATCGCCAGCGCAAGCTACGAGGCAAGAGCATTCGGAATAAAAAACGGCATGAGGTGAGTTTTTTCTAAGAGAGAGACGTGTCGAGGTATTATCTGACAGTGCGTTGTAGTCTGCGTCAAGCTCGCCAGTTATGTCCTGAAGTAGCCACTATCCCCTACGAATTTGAGCGGTGAGTGGATCGACTTGGCCTGCTTGACTGTTTTTACTCGAATCGAAACATCTAGATACAAGTCCTTCTCGCTTCAATTCTATACCATCTTGATGCGTCATGCAGACGATCTTCAAGCTGTATCTGTTGATGAAGCCCTCATAGATGTCTCCTCAGCCATCGCTCGTCTGAAGTCCGCTTCCCCTCTCTCTGCAGAGGATTTTTCGGTCACGCTTGCACAGACAATCAGAGCTCAAATGAAACAAGCCACTGAATGCGAGGGTATACATGTCATGCTTTGTGGTAGTTCTCTACTCATTGGCCTCATAGTCAGCATCGGTATCGCAGAGAACATCCAGCTGGCGCGTCTTGCCACGCGCCGGGCTAAACCCGGTGGGTTATTCCATCTCAAAGACGAAGATGTGCGACGAATCCTCGAACCGCTCGATATCGACGACTTGCATGGTTTTGGCCATTCCACGCGCCAAAAGGCGAATGAGAAACTCGGGGCGACGAACCTGGGTGAGCTGATGACGCGGAGCAAGGCTCAGCTCTGCGAAGCACTAGGAAAAACCACTGGAGAGACCCTGTACAAGGCTATCCGCGGCATCGATGATCGGAAACTCGAATCGGACAAACCTCGCAAGTCGGTTTCTTGTGATATCAATGTGCGTTTTCTCTTTTGGACACTGTCCGGCGATGCTGAGCATAAGCAGTATGGTATCCGATTTGAGAACAACGAACAGGCCAAGGAGTTTGTGTATCGTATGGCAGAGGAAGTAGCTAGACGACTGGACGGTATCTCTATGCGCGGTCGCTTGCTATCACTCAAGGTCATGAAACGTGATCCGAATGCTCCAAAGGAGGCACCAAAGGTACGTCGAATTTGCCATGTGACGAGGTGGGAGAGTTCAAAGCACAACTAGTTTATGGGTCATGGACTCTGCGAATCATTCAACAAGCAGATGGCGCTGGCGAACGCGCATGGCCAGGCGACGAGTGACAGCACAGACATTGGAGATCATGCATGGCGATTACTCAACTCCTGGGGTTTCGACCCAGCAGAACTTCGTGGGGTAGGCATCCACATCCAAAAGTTGGAAGATAGCCGGCACGGAGACGTTGGACAGGTGAAACTGCCGTTCCAGGCTACGGATAGGAAACCTGTCCCGAAAGGTTCGGCGCCACCGAGGCGTGAGATCGATGATACACCTGAGCCTGTGGTTCAGCCAGCGTCTTCGCAAGGTGAACCTACAACCGCTGATGCACCTGCGCAGAAGTACGCAGATCAAGTCGGTTTGCCGTCTTTGTCGCAGCTGGACATGGAGGTATTGGAGGCGCTACCTGACGACATCCGAAAAGAATTGGAAGATGAATACCAACGTCGGTCGCACTCGCCCATGGTCGTTGAGGCTGTACCCGCACCAATTACCTCTCCTTCCAAGGTAGTAGCCAAGGGTCTGAACGTGAAGCGTATCACACAACAGCTTGCACCCAAGTCGGGGAGCAGCCTCTCACCAAAGAAGAGCGTGCTTTTTGCGAAACGCGACACGCCTGCAAGTGCATCTGCCGTGCGGACCTCTGACGCTGAACTACGCGAATTGGACATTGACCCGGATGTCTTTGCCGTGTTGCCCCTCGAGATGCAGCGCGAACAATTGATCATGGCTCGGCATACGAAAAAGGGTGGTGTCTTGACAGAACGGCGACTCGTCATCAAAGACACGACGCGCGCGCCACGCGAAAGGAAAACCCCCCATCCAACCAAACCGCCTCCGAAAGCACACTGCGCGCGCCCGCCAATGCTGAATCGACAGGGCAAGCAAAAGGGGGAGAAAGTCTCCTTCACGGAGACGGACGACGTACAGCGCGTCATCGAAGCGTGGGTCGAAGGTTTTGAGAAGCATCCTCCAAATCAAAAGGACGTCAATTTCTTTTGCAAATTTCTCGTGCAGAGCGTGGAGATCTCTGATGCGGGTATGGAGAAGACGATTGCGGTAATGAGGTGGTGGCTTGTCTTGTTACGTCGTAGGTGGGGGGCACATGAGGAAGACCAGTCCGGGGCGGACCAAGCTGCTCAGCGTGTTACGTCGGAAGTCGTGGGCAAGGCTTGGTGGAAAGCATTTCGTGAAGTGAAGGGTAGAGTCGATGTGGCTGCGCGGAAACGCTTCGGAGGGACTCTGGCATTGACGTGAATGATATCATATACATATACCTACCGTCCACTTGATACATGTAGCTCACGATACTACCCCCTCGATTTGTCGCCTCTCGCCAGGAATAACTCTACTGGATGTCCATGGAGCTTTAGATGTGCGGCTATCTCAAAGGTGGTGTCCTTCAATCCCGCCTTCTCGAACGTGGAACGGATTTCTTGCTCCGTAAACCCTCCTTTGTGTGCGACGATGTGATGATACTCCTCGGGGAACATTTCATGCGTCGACTCCTCGTGAAGGATGTCTACGACGAGCAGCGAACCCCCCGGGTTCAAGTACATGACGAGAGTGTGTGTCACCTCCTCGATGTTGGAGAGGTGATGATACGCAACTGAACACTGTACACGAGGAAGAGTAAACGTCTATGACTCGCCCGTTTGTGATCGCTGTTGCAACGCAGCGTTAGTCGGGTACTTACGACGATCACGTCAAACGTCATGTCTTGCAACCCCTCGAGCGTCTTCTCGCGCGGGGTGACGCAAATGGCTCTCATTTCCTCGGGCGGGATACCGTGATCGCTGACGATCTTGTTGTATTGATCAACCATACCTTTGCTGATATCGACACCAACGATCAACTTGGGGTCCTCCGCCGCCAACACGCGAGAGATGAGGCCTGTGGAAGAGATCAACATGAGCGACTGAATTGGAGCGAGAATCCGAGTCAGGGTGGGATGTGACGGACGCAGTCTCACCTGTTCCACACGCAAAGTCCATGACGGTGGTGATGCCTTGCTTGAACAACCCGGTGTTCTTCATGGCTTGTCCGATTATCTCTGCGTATCGATGTGCATCTCGCTGATCGTCGTAGTTGTGCGCCTTTGTGTCAAAGTGTTGTTTGTTCGCCGTTTCGTAGTCGATGCCGTCGGGTGGTTGGTGCGAGTGCGCGTGCAGATGTGGGGGGTGAGGTTGGTGAGGGCTGTCATGATGGTGCGCTCGTGCGTGGGGATCCTGCGGCGTTTGCGACATTACGGGGCCTTTACATGCAGTAGCGAGAACGTGGAAAGGCGGCGCCGTGTGAAAATGCCGGAGCACCGTGGGCGTTTACATCTTGCGCGCCAAATTTGCCTCATCTTGCGGTCATTTGCACCCGCAGGCTACTGACCTGTTGTCGTATGTCGAATCAAGATCCAGCCATCCAAACGTCGTCGAGGCGAGCCCGATCCTTGACGTACTATTCAAATGTACGGAACTCGCGCTTGGTATCGACACACATGGTATCGACACACACCGACTACGTGGAGTGGTTTGCAATGATCCACGGAAGAATCGGCTCATTGGGTGGGACGTGGTGCACCGGTGTGTAGAATGGTCGGCAGGGAGGCAGCGGGGTCGGGCCAATGTCATTGCCGGTCAGTAACCAATCATATGATCAGCAGATCTCATTGTCTTCACCGTCGTCCGCCGATTTTTAACTGAACGGCACTACAGCTCATTAGCTCATTCTAGTCCAACAATGCATGATCGGATGTAGGTAGATTTACTGTGCTGGTGGAGCGCTGTCAAGTCACCTGGTTGGTCGTCATCTCCTGATGCAGTGACAAAGGTGGACTGAGACATGGCAAGTACTGTCCCCGGGTGCTCCTTTCAAATGCCAAGTTCGCTTGGAAATGCTGCCAAGTTCAGGTACGTCTCCTCGGTGTCGAAATTGCCATATCCGGAAACTGCCTCGAACTGTACCCGAGCTTGAAGGTAGGCCAAGTCGTCACACAACGTTCCCTTGGGCCGCCCCGTTCTCCCCGGAGATGTACTCCCGCAACTATGACTTGCCGCCGGGAAGTGTCAGGCTTCACCTTTTCATTTTGATCAGTCTCTCCTACTTCGTTGAGGACTTGGGCCTCAGACATCAATCAGACATTATGTGCTACCCAGTCGTTCCACAGAGGATACATAACTGTGGAACTTGGATGCGGATACCGGTTAAATTACTCCAACAAAAGGGCATAGTATTATTGATCGAGGTTTGATTTTTCATTCCTAAACAAGTCTCTATGGGCGATCCGTTTCCGTTTACACTTTCGTAGAAAAAATTAAAATTCTCATTCTCGTCCAATCCGTAGCACAGTCCCGGGCTAATAAACCCATCGGCACGCACGAGACTGGGAGAGATTTTCCTCTGAATCGTGTCATCATCATCTCCCCATTCTTCCACTATGCTAACTGCCAACGATGCCATCCATGGCTGGTCACCTGCTGGCGATGACGACGTAGAAGTGAACGTCTCTCAGGACATGTATTTCATGGCCATCAGCCCCATTGCATCCTCGAGCTTAGTCCTCAGTCCTATTTGCCCCCCTCTCAATACCACTCTTCCGAAAATCCGCTGCCCTCAATCCCAATCCACCACTTTGGCCCCGTTGATGGACGTCACCCGCACCGCCATGGCACCCTCTTCCGATCGTCGAGCCCAGCGTAATCGGAATCGCGATCCTAGCTGGATCCCGCGCCCCCGCAACGCCTTCATTATCTTTCGGTGCGAGTACTCGCGCGAGCATGCGCAGGGTGCTCAAGAATCCCAGAACGATCAGGACTCTAACAATCCCTCCGTCAAAACGCTCTCCAAGCGCGCTGCTGATGCGTGGAAGCAGCTCCCCCCCTCTGAAAGGGAACGATACAAGATTCTAGCTGATAAAGAGAGAGAGGAGCACGCTCGCCTTCACCCCCATTATCGCTTTCGTCCTATGAAGCGACAAGTGTCGGGGACGAGGAGGGACTCTTGGGAGCGTTCTCAGAGTCCCAAGGCAACCTCTGTGGAGAGTCGTCCTGCACCATCGGCCCATATTCCATCTGTGCTAACTGCAGCCCCGGAGAAGCCGCGCTCGAATCCGTCGGTTGACCGAGTCGAGGTATCTCCCCCCGTGCTTCAGGTAGCTGCGGCACCATTGCCCGAGCCATCGCCGTATCCCATTGATCTGACTGGGACAGATGTGAGTAACACCTTTCGATGATTCTAGAGTTTGGCTCACTCTTTACACAAGGCTGAGCTGCCACTTGGCTTGAATTACAATGATCATGTGCTGTTCTACCCGTCACCCGAACCCACCTTGCCGTCCGACTCATCGCCACCTTCTGGTTCTGTCGAACTATACTCTCCTCTCTGCACGTCGGAATTCAACATACCCCCTGATATGTTCCGCTGTAACGATTCCACATTTGGTCTTGATCCAACTCAAGAGGATCTGGAACGAGCACAAGCTCTCGAAGCCTATGCCACCGGCCTTTACCATCACGACTTGTTTTCCCCATTCCCGTTCCCGGAGTACTATTGAGTGGTGTGTGGACGCACACTGCTCTACGCGGTTCTACATAATAACCTATTCATTCCAGAACGTTCATTCACTTACACTACCGTACTATTAGACCTGGGGTTCGTATCTGTATGCCATCCTTTCACCTTGGAACTCTATACGTTCGTATCATATCTCCTATTACAATGTACCCCCCAACTTGTGCATACTGTAGCGTCATTCAATTGCATGATAGCATGTACTACACCTTGGGCTCAGGTGAGAACTATCTTCCAAGGACTGGACAGTCACTATCGTCGACCGTTTCAGACTGTACCGATTCATTGCAGATCTGCTCCACCGACAAATAAAGATAGCTGTGCTACGGTAACGTTCATTTGACTCTATGTGAGGGGTGAATTTAGCTTGTAATAGACATTCCACTGACCGGCTTGAAATAGGGTGCAAGTACGATCGGAGGTATGACCCGCTCGGTGTGGATAAATCTTGAATGCCGGACGTGGATGTGACCCCGCACCGCCGAGTCATGTCAGATCTCAGAGTCGATTCAGGAGTCAACGACCTGCACCGCTTCAACTACCTCCGAGAGACCCGTTCCCTGTGTATCATACTCGCGAATTGGCACGAGGACACGTTAGGCTACTTTTGGACATGTATGCCGTCCGGATCTTCTCCGACGCATTTCGTTGGTTTATCCTCCATTCTTCCACTAGACTGGATTGCTGCAGTAGCCGGTCACACGTGGGGATCCAATGAAATTCATGACGGCAGCCTTGAATGTCCGTATGGATGATTTGAACGATACTGGATCAAATTAGGGGAACAATGGTGTCAGTTGATCATTCTTGAATGCCCAGCAGTGAATTTGGGGGGCATATTGGAAAAATATATCAAGGACATTGCATTATCTGGAGACTTGAAGCATCTAGCCGAATTCATGAGATGAGGGAGCGTGTCAGTGATAGGATAACAGTCCACCTCACACGTGGTGACTGGTGACGATGACATGGACATTTGACTGTTGACAAAGGCCCGTGAGTGATGCTCGTATCATTTGTTGCTACAGAGGTCGGGCTGCGAGACAGTTATCCGATTGAGTAAGCGCCATAGCCCCGGGCAGGTCAAAGACCACACAGCCTCCCGGCGGACACAAGCGACGTTGAGTAGAAATTTCACATAGCCGACGTACAAACACTCAACTTGGTCAGGGTGCTACTAGTAAATTACGGCCCTCCTCAGTGAGTAACTGGCATGAGTACAGATCTGCTGGGGGACCAGCTCATGCCTAACACTGGCACTCAGTATAGCCTCCCCACCAAGAATGTATACGATCGCTTCAACCGCAAAGAAAAGCAAGTTGTCCTCGCTCTCGTTTCCCTTAACGGACTTGTCCCAAGTTTGTCCCAAGTTTTTTCTGTATTTTTTTTTTCGGGCTTCAACGGGTCTTCAATCAGTGTTCGTCAGCGGGTGTTTTGTCCCGTTGATACCTCGAATCTCCAAGGATCTCCATTCAACGCCCGCGACTGTGAGGTGTGTCCTTCATGCTGTCCCCCTTTTGCATTGTAACGATGGCCCCCAGTCTAAGCGTAAGCTTCGCCGTGTTTGCAACTTCCTTGAGTGTCATGTTCTGGTCTGCGTACAATTCGTTCTGTAGGTTTTCACATGTCTTGTGTACTCGACATCGTTGGGAGCTGACTTTTTCTTTCCGGTGAGATGGCCGACGGGCGATATACCTCTGTGGAATGCCTTTTACAATCGTCGGTAGCTTTGCTGTCGCGGCCTCTCCTAACATAGGCAGTCTGCTCTTTTGGCGATTCGTACAGACGGCTGGTTGCTCTGGCGGTTTCGTCCTCGGTGCCGCTACCATTGGGGATATCTACAAAGTGGAGGAACGTGGGACTGCCATGGGCACGTTCTTTGGTGTGAGCCTCCCTGCCTTCATAGTTTGTTGTTGATCATGCTAACGGTTATAATCTAAATCTAGGCCGCGTTGTTTGGATTCGCGATCGCACCGCTCGTCGGAGGTAACTAACGCTCCAGTGTCTCTGACAGATATTAATTCTGTTACGGCCGTGCAGGTGCCTTGGCTCAGTACTGGTCATGGCGCGGCTTCCAAGCTGCAGTAGGCGTGTGGTGTATTTTACAGATGTTGTTACTCGCTTTCTTCTTCCCCGAAACTGCTCACCCGGGTTCGCGCGGTATCGACCAGGTGCAAGGTCCAAAAAAGCTGTTTGTTTGGATCAACCCTTTCCGTTGCCTAGCATTTCTACGGAGCCCAAACATCATGGCGGTCGTGGGTACTTCTCATCTGGGGGACGCGGACACTCTTACTGTGACCTAACTGGCCCCACTAGACATTGATGCATACCTTTGCGTTCATCGCGGACTATAGTATGTCCAGTGAACAAACATATAATTGACCGTCGGTTACTGATACCTCGAAACTGACAGCGTTATTGATACCCATTGCATATACCATCGTGCGTACGCCAGGTCATATACTTGATGTCTCCCTGACTTCTTCCAAGGGAGCTAAGTATAGAATTACAGACGAAGGCCAGATCGGTGCCCTTATTCTCCCATACGGGCTTGGCAACTTTGGTGCGTCCTCTTGGTCTTACTGGACGTCTTATTCTGCTCACATTAACAGTCGGGTCCTTTATTGCCGGGTATATTTCCGACAAGGTAGTGCGACGGGCAAAGGAAAAGCGCAACGGCGTATGGGTCCCAGAGGATCGCCTCCGTGGAGTGTGGATTGGGGGACTCATGCTTGTACCCATTTCTGTCGTGCTGTCTGGCTTCACAACAGCATACGTCGATGGGAAGGCCGGACTGATAATCAACATTGTGTGCTTGTTCGCCAACGGCGTCGGCGTGAGTCACTTCCTAGCCATCCCTACTGCTGATGCGAACATCCAGCAGGTTGATATGGTTCTGCCGCCGATTGGGACTTATACCGTCGACATCATGCCCTCTCGGAGTGCCGAGATCATGGCCGCGATTACGTTAGTCTCTATACTATTCCAAGGTCATGCTTTTGATGAGCGATGGTCGTTTGATCCGTTTACTACACCAGGGCATTCCGATCACTGTTTCTTGCGCCGGCATCTGGCCTACTTATACCCTCGGTTGAAACCATCGGTGTTGCCGCGACGAACAGTATTTCGGGCATCTTGGCCTTGTTTGGATATGCGTATGTGTACTGTGGTCGTATTTGGGCATGGGACTGACGAGCGCGACAGTTTAATTTGGCTCACGATCCGATATGGCGCGCAGATGCGCGCATACGTCGATGTCGGATACCCCAATTTCGACGCTCAAGCCTTGGACGAGCTGAATACTGAATCCAGTGCTACGTACTTGGAGCTACGACGTCAGTGATAGATCTCTCACAAATAGGTCTCATCCATGTCAGGCTTGTGTGCACGTCGGAGATGCATGATCAAATGACGAATAGAGCCACTCGGTTTTCCCTTCTTTAACGATCGCCAGGAGGAGAACCACCCTTGTCCACATCTGTACGCGCGAATAAAGCAGAGCACGAATGAGCTTCGGAGAGATCTGATTGGAAGGCGCAACATTCTGGAAACCTGGAAAGTCATGTCTGCACGAGGTCCCGAGCTGAGCTGATGGCATCAGTGGCGTAATAATTCTGAGGCGTACCTGTAACCTCGGGATATTGGATTTCTTACGACGCCTAGAGTCGCGTCGTGAATGGCCCATTATGGCCCCCGTTTGATCTCTGAGGTAATTCATCAGAATACCAGCCGCGAAGCGCTTAGCCTCAATGATTAATAGCTCCGAACCGAGAAGCCCATTGACAAATTGCGACTATGCCCGTTACAACACAAATGCTAAGACGATCTCTTCTAGAGTGTATTAGACCGGATACGTGTTGCAGTATCCGACTACTAACGCGTATCGATCCTACGAGATTCGTTCAATGAGACGAAGACAAGATAACGGTCCACCGGTCCGACTCGAGCGGAGCTGTATGAGTTCACACGTACGTGACGTTAACACAATATTAACTGAACAGGTGGTGAGCGCGGTGTTGGCAGAGACTCGATCGGTAAATTCATTCTGGTATTCGAAACTCAGATTTATTCGGTTGCGAGCACTGGCCGAGGGAGGATGTTGTCCCTCGGGTCCACTCTCAGTGAGTAACATGAGTACAGAAGAGAGCCCACTGCTGGGAGACCAGAACACCGACACTCGGTGTAGCACTCTCCCCACCAAGGATGTATACGACCGCTTCAAGCCCAAAGAAAAGCGAATAATCCTCGCCATCGTGTCCCTCACTGGACTCGTCCCCAGTACGTCTTTTTTTTTCCTCTGGCCTTTTTTCGTGTTTTAATCGTGATGGATCATCGACTAGTGTTCGTCAGCGGGTGTTTTGTCCCGTTGATACCTCAAATTTCCAGGGATCTCAATTCAACGCCCACCGCTGTGTGGTATGACATCTATATTCTTCGTTTTTTTGCATGTAATAACGGGTTCACAGTCTAGGCGTAACCATGGCCGTCTTCGCAAGCCCCTTGAGCGACATGATCTGGTCCGCGTATAGTTCATTCTGTAGGTTTCCGCACTTCTTGTATACCCGATATCCTTCTGGGCTAACTTCAGCCTTGATTTTTTCTCCCGGTGAGATGGCCGACGGCCGATGTACCTCTGTGGACTGCCTTTTACAATCCTTGGTAGTTTCGCCGTCGCAACCTCTACCAATATAAACAGTTTGCTCTTTTGGCGATTCGTACAGATGTTTGGTTGTAATGGCGGTTTTGTCCTCGGGACCGCTGCCGTCGGAGATATCTTCAAAGTAGAGGAACGTGGAAGTGCAATGGGCACCTTCTTTGGCGTAAGTCTTCCCGCCATCATGGTTTTTGATCATGCCAGCGTCTATCATCTAGAGCGCGTTGTTTGGACTCGCGATCGCACCGCCTGTCGGAGGTAACTCCGCGTTCTAGTGTATCTAACAGACGTTGGTCCTGATACGGCCATGCAGGTGCCTTGGCTCAGTGCTGGTCATGGCGCGGCTTCCAAGCTGCATTGGGCGTGTGGAGTATTTTACAGTTGCTGTTGCTTGCGTTCTTCTTCCCCGAAACTGCTCACCCGGGTTCCCTCGGTATCGACCGGATGACGGGTCCAAAAAAGCTGTTTGTTTGGGTCAATCCATTGCGCTGCCTGGTTTTTTTGCGGAGCCCTAATATTATGAGCATCGTGCGTATCTTTTGCTCTGGGGATATGGAGACTTGCGCAATGACCTTACTGGTCTCACTAGACGTTGATGCATACCGTGGCACTTATCGCGGACTATGGTATGTCTTGATATTTTAAGTTGATAGTCGATTACTAATTATATGGGGCTGGCAGTTCTATTGGTACCCATTGCTTATACTGTCGTACGTACACAGGAGACTTGGCACTTGTGTCTCGCTGCCTCTTTCCAAGGGAGCCAAGTATGGAATTCAGAGTGAAGGCATGATCGGTGCGCTTTTCCTCCCAAACGGACTTGGCAACTTTGGTACGTCACCTCGGTCTTACTGAATGTCCTGTCCTGTTCACATTTACAGTCGGGTGCTCGATTGCTGGTTACGTTTCCGACAAGGTGGTGCGGCAGGCAAAGGAAAAGCGCAACGGGGTATGGGTCCCAGAGGATCGCCTTCGTGCGGTGTGGATTGGGGCACTTGTCCTTGTACCCATTTCTATGATCCTGTCTGGGTTCACAACAGCGTACGTCGACGGGACGGTGGGATTGGTCATTAACCTTGTGTGCTTCTTCACCACTGGCGTCGGCGTGAGTCGCTTCCCAGATAATGTCTGGCACTGATGTGATTATCCATCAGGTGGATATGATTTTTGCGCCAATTGGGGCTTATGTCGTCGATATCTCGCCCTCCCGGAGTGCCGAGGTCATGGCTGCAATTGGGTAAGCGTCAGTTCTGTTTCAAAGAGCTGCACATGATTGATATGGTCGTTTGATTCGTTTCATACATCAGGGCGTTCCGATCACTGTTCCTCGCGCCGGTAACTGCGCTCCTTATACCCTCTGTCGAGACCATCGGGGTCGCCGCGACGAACAGTATTTCGGGTATCTTTGCCTTCCTTGGATATTCGTGCGTGTCCTGTGGTCGTATCTGGGCATTGGGTTTTGACGAGCGTGACAGTTTGATTTGGCTCACGATTCGATATGGCGCGCAGATGCGCGCGTACGCGGACGTCGGATACCCCGATTTCGACACAGGGACTTCGTACGACGATGGAATGCGCGACACTGGACATTGAATGCGATACCAGACCAACGCACTGGGAGTCGCAAATAATGGGTCACTTATATAAAGTCTCACTTATGTTTGACCACCTATCTATGTACTTGTGTGTATGATGATCAGTGATGCCAGTGGGTAGGGCTGCTTGTTTTTATTGCTTCAATAAACCCGGGGAGAATCACGCCGTCCACACGTGAACAACTCGGAGTCGCAAGGGAATTGGGTGATTGGAAGCCGGAACATCCTGGAAGCCCCACGTTTGCTCGATCCTGCCCATTTGGCTGCTGTCGGTTCGCTGGGAGTGGGAAGGAGGTGGAGGCGAA
This sequence comes from Boletus aff. mottiae, assembly GCA_038093895.1. Classification (NCBI taxonomy): domain Eukaryota; kingdom Fungi; phylum Basidiomycota; class Agaricomycetes; order Boletales; family Boletaceae; genus Boletus; species Boletus aff. mottiae. The sequence goes on along the minus strand of JBBPTD010000271.1, from coordinate 15,921 downwards.
GAGTTACAAAACGATCTCAGAGTTCGCTCTCCGATGTACAATAAAGACGCCGCCCACTTACTTTAGGAGACAGTCTTTATTTTCTCGTGGTGGTGAATCTGGCAAGCTAATTCGAGCTGTAGGTCAATTGCGAGTGAATCGGCCCGTTTCAAGCAAACGAACTCGGACGAGCCGGACCTGTACCGCTTCTAACTTCTGACAATTCTGAAAGCGAGACCTGGATCACTTTCGGTTCCAGGAATAGCCCGAAGATTAGATATCCATTCGGCTGCGTGCTGTAGAGGGCGATACTTAGTCTGTCAGGTTCATTCCCAGTGAGTACCCACTGGCATGAGTACAGAAGAGAGCCCTCTGCTGGGGCAGCCCCAACCTAACACCGGGACCCAGTGTAACGCACTCCCTACTGAGGAAAGGAAGGATGTTTACAATCGCTTCGGCCGTGGAGAAAAGAAAGTGATTCTCGCCATTGTGTCCCTCACTGGACTCGTTCCCAGTGCGTCCTGCATCTCAATTTGACTTTCTTCGCGTGTTTCAGTGCATAATCGTCGGTCAGTGTTTGTCAGCGGGTGCTTTGTCCCGTTGATACCTCAGATTTCCAAGGACCTCAATTCAACGCCTGCGACTGTGACGTATGTCACTCATACTCCCCGCTCTTCCTTTGCATCGTGATAATGGGTCTCCAGGCTGGGCGTCGGCCTGGCCGTGCTCGCAAATTCCTTGGGTGTCATGCTCTGGTCTGCGTATACTTCGTTCTGTAGGTTTCTACGTGTCTTGTGTGCTCGACATCCTTGTGGGCTAACCTCGACCTCAACCATGTTCGATGAGGTGGCCGACGTGCGATATACCTCTGCGGGATACCTTTTACCATTCTCGGTAGTTTTGGCATGGCAGCCTCTACTGACGTGGGCAGTCTACTCTTTTGGCAATTCGTACAGACGTTTGGTTGTTCTGGCGGTCTTGCCCTCGGTGCTGCCACTATTGGGGATATCTACAAAGTGGAGGAGCGTGGAAGTGCCATGGGCACTTTCTTTGGTGTGGGTCTCCCCGCCATCATGTGGCTTATCTTTGACTGTACCGACATCTGTTTCTAGGCCACGCTACTTGGACTCGCAATCGCGCCGCCAGTTGGAGGTAATTCATCAACCTCATGTCTCTGACAGACGTGATCCTGATACGGCCGTGCAGGTGCTTCTGCCCAATACTGGTCATGGCGCGGCTTCCAAGCCGCACTGGGAGTGTGGAGTATTTTACAGTTGCTGTTGCTCGCTTTCTTCTTCCCCGAAACTGCTTACCCGGGTTCGCGCGGCATCGACTGCGCGGGAGGTTCAAGGAAACTGTTCGTTTGGATCAATCCTCTCCGCTGTCTGGCTTTTCTAAGAAGCCCGAACATTATGTCGATCGTGCGTACCTTTCGTCTGGTTGATGTGGAGACTCGCCCAATGACCCAACTGGTCTCACTAGACATTAATGAATACGTTTGCACTGATCTCGGAATATGGTATGTCTTGGATGAACATATAATTCGATTTGGTAGCCGGTTACTGACATCTTGGAACTGGCAGCACTATTGGTACCCATTGCTTATACCCTTGTGTGTATGCAAAAAGATTTCCCCCCGTGTCCCACTGACTTGTTTCAAGGGAGCCAAGTATGGAATTAAAAGCGAAGGCCTGGTCGGTGCACTTTTTCTTCCAAACGGTTTTGGCAATTTTGGTATGTCCTCTCGATCCCACTAGCTGTTTTTTTCTACTCACATTAACAGCCGGGTCCTCGATTGCCGGGTATATTTCTGACAAGGTGGTGAGACGGGCAAAGGAGAAGCGCAATGGTGTCTGGGTGCCAGAAGACCGCCTTCGTGCAGTGTGGATCGGGGGGCTTGTGTTTGTACCCATTTCTGTCACGCTATCTGGCTTCACAACAGCATACGTCGATGGAACGGTCGGACTGATCATTAACCTCGTGTGCTTCTTCATCAACGGCGTTGGCGTAAGTTTCTTTCCAGACACATCTAGTGCTGATACGAGTATTCATTAGGTGGATATGGTTCTGACGCCGATTGGAGCTTATACCATCGACATCATGCCCTCTCGGGGTGCCGAGGTCATGGCTGCAATTACGTAGGTCTTTGTCCTCCTCAAAGGCGCCATCTCAATGATTCATGGTCGTTTGCGTCGTATACTACACAGGGCGTTCCGATCCCTGTTGCTAGCACCGGTATCTGCACTGTTTATACCCTCGGTCGAAACCATCGGTGTTGCTGCGACTAACAGCATTTCAGGCACCCTTGCCCTCTTCGGGTATTTGTGCGTGTCTCGTGGTCCGAATATCTGGGCGTGGGTTTTGACGAGTGCGACAGTTTGATATGGCTCACGATTCGGTATGGCGCGCAGATGCGTGCATATGCCGATGTTGGATACCCCAATTTCGACACAGGGACTTTGCACGACGATGGAGTGCGCGAAACTGGACACTGAATGCGATATCAGAACAACGCACTGGAGGTCGCAACTGACAGGGCTCTCATAAAAGTTTCACTCATGCTTTCCCCCCATGTATTTGTGTGTACGTCGCAGAATGATGAATAGAGCTGCTCGTTTTTGTTACTTCAATGGCCCCTCGGAGAGAATAATCTGGCTGTCTGCACGTGGATGACTCAGCCTATGACCTCGCGTCCCCAAGTTGCGTTTCGAGGTTGAGATCAACTCAAAGCTTTTTTTGTCGTTCGACTTGCTCAGCCTCGACTAGCTCTGAGAGTCATTTTCCGATATATAGTACGGATGGAAGTTATGCCCACATATCAAGATTCAGAGCAAATATATGAGGCTTGGACTTGATGTTATTCGAGTCTTCTCTGGCACATTTCATTGGTGTCAACCCATTTTTCCACTAGACTGAATATGTGCTCATTACAGTCGATGATGAAAAAGGATATCCACGAGAATGGATCAAATTAGAAGACGAACAAAGAGTCCTGAACTGCTACTACCTAGTGGACTTCTTCGGATAAGACTTGAACTTGTCCACTAGTCCGCATTTAGAGTCCGAATCTCATACGTGAGTTTTTTTTTTTGGGCACTGATCTCAAGAATCGAACGGTTCAATTGATTTTGAGGTTTTGTGGCAGTCCTCCAGCGTCGTGGTACACAGAAGAGAAAGCGTACTAGTACATCTGAATGAACATTTCGTACTAGGAGAGAGACAGCATGTATTGACTACTTTTTTGGCCAACAAACCATATTATGCTGACGAGCCAAGGCCAAACACCGCGGGTGGCACGGGTCGGTGTCGACCCGTACCCGCGGGGGTACGGTGTTGGCGGGTACGGGTGACGGTGCTGACTGCCAGACCCGCGGTGTCAACCCGTGATGAACCCTTTTTCACATAGCCCCACGCCATCACCGACTAATTCTGATGTTCAAAACTTAAATATATTCGGCTGCAAGTGCTGAGGAAGGAGATACATAGTCTGTCAGGTTCATTCCCACTGGCAGCGAGTACCCATGAGTACAGAAGAGAGCCTTCTGCCGGGGGACCAGCCCCAGCCTAACACCGGGACCCAATGTAGCACACTCCCCACTGAGGATGTTTACAGTCGCTTCGGCAGTGGAGAAAAGAAAGTGATTCTCGCCATTGTGTCCCTCACGGGACTCGTTCCCAGTGCGTCTCTCAATTTGACTTTCTTTGCGTGTTCCAGTGGATAATCGTCGATTAGTGTTTGTCAGCGGATGCTTTGTCCCGTTGATACCTCAGATTTCCAAGGACCTCAATTCGTCGCCCGCGACTGTGAGGTATGTCATCAATGCCCCCCGTTCCTTTTGCGTCGAGAGAATTGGTCTCCAGTCTAGGTGTCAGCTTGGCTGTGCTCGCAAATTCCTTGGGCATTATGTTCTGGTCTACGTATAGCTCCTTCTGTAAGTTTCCCACGTGTATCATCCCAACGTCCTTGTGGGCTAACCTTGACCTCGACCACGTTCGATGAGATGGCCGGCGTACGATGTACCTCTGCGGAATGCCTTTTACCATTCTCGGTAGTTTCGGCGTAGCAGCCTCTACCAACATCAGCAGTCTACTTTGTTGGCGATTCGTGCAGACATTTGGTTGTTCTGGTGGTCAAGCCCTCGGTGCTGCCACCATTGGGGATATCTATAGATTGGAGGAACGCGGAAGCGCCATGGGCACATTCTTTGGCGTGAGTCTCCCCGCCATCATGGTTTGTCGTTGATGGTACCAACCTCTGTCTCTAGGCCACGCTGTTTGGACTTGCGATCGCGCCACCCGTTGGAGGTAATTCGTCATTCTCATGTTTCTAACAGACGTTGATTCTAGTACGGCCATGCAGGTGCCTTGTCTCAGTATTGGTCATGGCGCGGCTTCCAAGCTGCAGTAGGCGCGTGGAGTATTTTGCAGATGTTGTTGCTTGCTTTCTTCTTCCCCGAAACTGCTTATCCGGGTTCACGCGGTTTCGACCGAGCGCGGGGCCCAAGAAAGTTGTTTGTTTGGATCAACCCATTCCGCTGTCTGGCCTTTCTAAGGAGCCCCAACATTATGACGATCGTGCGTGATTTTAGTGTGGTTGATGTCTTGCGCAATGACCCAACTGTGATCTCACTAGACATTGATGAATACCTTTGCGCTGATCTCGGACTATGGTATGTCCTATGGATGAATATGTAATTCAAGTTGATAATAATCGGTTACTGACACCTTGGAACTGGCAGCATTATTGGTACCCATTGCTTATACCGTCGTGCGTACGCAAAGGATTTCCCCCCGTGTCTCGCTAACTTGTTTCAAGGGAGCCAAATATGGAATTGAAAGCGAAGGCCTCGTTGGTGCACTTTTTCTTCCAAACGGTTTTGGCAATTTTGGTATGTTCTCTCAGAATCGGTCTCACTAGACATTCTGTTCTACTCACGTTAACAGTTGGATCCTCGCTTGCTGGGCGCATTTCCGACAAGATGGTGCGACGGGCAAAGGAAAAGCGCAATGGTGTTTGGGTCCCAGAGGATCGCCTTCGTGCAGTGTGGATCGGGGGGCTTGTGCTCGTACCCATTTCTGTCACGCTATCTGGTTTCACAACAGCATACGTCGACGGGACGGTCGGACTGGTCATTACCCTTGTGTGCTTCTTCACCAACGGCATTGGCGTAGGTTTCTTTCCAGACATGTCTGGCACTGATGCGAGACCCATTAGGTGGATATGGTTCTGACGCCGATTGGAGCTTATACCATCGACATCATGCCCTCTCGGGGTGCCGAGGTCATGGCTGCAATTACGTAGGTCTTTGTCCTCTTCAAAGGCGCCATCTCGATTATTCATGGTCGTTTGCGTCGTTTACTACACAGGGCGTTCCGATCCCTGTTGCTCGCGCCGGTATCTGCGCTGTTTATACCCTCGGTCGAAACCATCGGTGTTGCTGCGACTAACAGTATTTCAGGCATCCTTGCCTTCTTCGGGTCTTTGTGCGTGTCTTTGTGGTCGTATCTGGGCGTGGGTTTTGACGAGTGCGACAGTTTGATATGGCTCACGATTCGATATGGCGCGCAAATGCGCGCATACGTGGACGTTGGGTACCCCGATTTCGACACACAAGCTTTGGACGACTATACCTTGCAGGACATTGAATATTAACTGCGATTAGAGCAACGCCGTATCGGAGGTGGACTGTTGTATGCAACAGATCGTTCACAAACATGTCACCTCCATGTTTGGCCTTCTTGGACCCAGGGTATGTATCCTTTCGTAGATGACGGTGACCCCCGGGATGGATTAATCTACGAATTTTGGATGTCGCGCTTTGGGGCGTTAGATTTTCTCCCAATCGTGGATTATACTCACGGTATGGTACTCGAGCCCATGATGCAGCAGAAACGTCGTCCCCGAAGAATGGGGTCAAGTCACGGGGTGAGTGAAGTCGTCTAACGCATGGATGTACTCGAATAGTGCATTACTGCTGTTCAACGACGTGAGCCACCTGCCTGTGTGCAACTTGCTGGTGACCTCTAGTAATGGTTGATGCTCTGCTTGGATCGGGAGTGCGAAATTGTGAGTCATGCTGGAATTGAATGGCGCATCATATACCAGTGCGCGAAGTCGTGTTTCTTGGGCAGCACAACGAGTAGATGCGGACGACCTGCACGTTATGATTTGAATGGAAGATGGCAGTCCCATCTGATGACACGCCGCTGCCTCATGTTGACACTGCCTGAGTCGCTTATCTAAGACTGTCGGGGACCTCTTACCCGCCGCTTCCGGTGGATGGCTGCCAAGGAGGGTGAAGGCTGCGAGCGGATCAGCATGTAACAGGGTCGTTTTTTTATTCAACGTTCACCATTCATTCTGGCCATGCTAAACCCGACCGAAAGCATGGAAAACATCATAGACCAACACCACCCGCGTGGGCGTGCCGGAGTTGCAGCCAAAGTAGATAGCGCCATTCAAGCTGCCAAGGAGTGGCGTCGCGGTGGTGTGGAGACCAAGTACGTCGACGTGACGGTCCAGGTGGGTTGTACCGCTTGCGGAATTTTCGTGTTCGATCTGAGGCAATGGGTAGTTCATTGGTGCATCGCTTCTGGGCGTCGTTGGGACGACGGACCCGTTCTTCCATGCCACCCTAGATCACAGGTTATCGTATATGCATGTATCTCTCCGTTTTCGAGCAAGGGTTCTGAATCTAAAGGCTGTTTGAATTCAGATCGTCGGTGCAACCCAACACGTTGACACCGGTGTGGAATGAAGTGTGGCAGGTCAAAAACGTGCCAACGACGGCCATGTTGTCTCTTATCATACGGGATAAACATCACAAAGCACTCATAGACCATTACATTGGAAAGTTTGAGACAACGATATATCCGGGGGCCAAGGAGGCAGTGGTCCAGGGACCCATGTATAAGCATAATAGAGGGACGTTTTGGCTCAAGGTAACTGAGATGCTGATTGTGTCTTCGTTGACAAACTGATGGCGTCGATTTTGAAGATTGATTCATCGCCGTCTCGCAATGATCCTGCGTTGATTCCGTACTTGTTTGACGGGCCTGCCCATTACTCTTGCCACAGCTCACCTACAATGGGTGCCTTGACGCACCTGAGGGACACACGGCTGTACTCGACATGGAAAGTTTACATCAAGGGTGTCCCACAGATTTTTGGAGATGTAGTGCAACACTGGAACCGCAACTACAGGGCTGCACAGGTTATTTTTCAGGGTCCCACGTCTATCGCTGTCCGCTCGGGGATTCAAGCCGGTCACCGCTTGCTGTACGCGAGATCTGTATCAAATGTGTTTGGAGTCATCAAATCCGCCGAGGATGTGTGTGCACTCTTTCGAGGTGGCACGCGTCGCTCGTCAACTAATGGGACGGTCTCGTACGCGCATCGCATCAAGCCTGCCGTATACACGTACATCATTTCCACAGACGACGACTCACTCCGATTTTCCGAAACGGGTGCGGCGTTCTTTGTCGATTTTGCCTCCAAACACGCGTTGCACAGCAACTGCGCGAAAACGGTGCGGTATAGTGGTGAATTCCATCCGCGGCCCGTTGGCGGCTGGGCGCGTTTTTCGGACGCGATTGGGGATGAGGAGGTGGAGTGGGAAATCGTGATCGACAACAACTCTGGGACGTACTCGCCTGATCCAGACCTGTTGCCCAAGGTGAAGGAGATTATAGGAATGAATTTCTCTGGTTTCAGGGTGGTTGCGCTGCGGCACGCTGATCCAGAGCTGAAGGCAAGCACGGAGGCGTGCAGGGCGTACGCGCTGAGCAAGCGTGGGGTGACGGAACATGAGCTACAGCCTCATGTGACAGAGGGGGAAGAGACGCTGATGCACCAGGCGTCGAGGAGGTGGCGACGAGCTGTATTACCGTAGTGCTTATTCGACTAGTAAACGGGAATACGACGGGGGCAATCACCGACACGTTTTCTTCAGCCACAACTGCACAACACGAGGCCCCACACATCCACTACATCGTCCTGGACGACCCAAAGTCGTTCTCTGCTCTTCATTCTTCCCCCAGTCAGTGCGATGTACATTCGCTGTTAATGTCCCATTCCTGTACGTTTTTTTCTAGTCACCGCCATCCTTACAAGCGCTCTTTTTCCCAGATCAACTATAACTCATGCCGCCTCTTTTTCTAGGTCTTGAATATCGGTGGAACAATCGTATGCCATGGAGTCGTTTTCTTCAGATACCCTCTTCTCGTCCTCGCACTCTGCTCGTCGCAGTGACCGTGTCTGGCCCCCCGTGCTGCGCCCCGTGTTGAGTCGGGCCCCGCCCCCTCGCTCGTGGCACATGGCGAGCGATTCTCTCGATCCCCTCTTTATCGCACCGTTCCCCGAGTCAGAATGCCTTCATATCCACTTTGCTCGCAACCACGCCCCCCAGGGTTACCCTGATTCTTTCAAAGTGTACCCGTCGCCACCCTCGAGCTCTTCTACTCCAAACCCCACCGTACCTCTGCCAGAGGAAACTGGCGAGTTTGCAGCCCTGTATTCTACACATCTCGCCGGCGTGCTCGACTCGCCACCGGTCATGCGTCGGGCAGACCTGGCTTCTCAAAAGCCACTCACCCCGCCGCCAACGATGCCCCAAACGACGCTTAATCTACCCGATGCTGACCTTGAGATACCACTGTATGACCAAGAGGTTGAGGAAGTGGAGGTTGAGGAAGAGGAGGAGGAAGAGGAGGAAGAGGAGGAAGAGGAGGAGTGCGATTTCGATGAGTTCTATCCCTGTTCACCATCCTCGCCGTCGCATCCAGTCCAGCCTGGCCACCCCCTCTCCCCCCTCTCCCCGACCTGGGATTCCCCATGTACACGGGCACTCTCAATAGCGTCGTCGCAGGACTTTGCTGAGCCGGAACATTTGCACACGCTTTTTGCTCGCTGTGACGCCAGTCCGCCACCTGCACTGGATTACTGCCACTCTTCACGTTTTTCACCCCCCCAACCTTATTCACTACTCGAGGTCGATATCGATGCGCAGTGCTCTTTCCTAACCCCAGTCAGCATACCTTGGGATTCGAGTCACTCCTCTGACTCAGATCCCGAACCGCTATCCTCGTCCTCGTCCACCTCCAGTTCCTCGTTGGCATCGTTGACCGATTATGACGAACTCTCTCCACCCAGTTCACCCCTAATATCAAGACTAGATCTCCCTGATCTCGAGGATGATGGCCTTCCCAAGATCGTTCCCTTCTCTCCCTCTCGAAGGTCCTTTTCAAGTCTACCCGATTCTGATATCGAGATGGGTGACTCGACCAGTGACCCTGTGCTTGCGTTGCCTGGTCAACAATTGCTGTCACTGCCGGGGGCGGACACCGATGATGACCTAATACCTAGGATCCCTGTATCTCCCTCCCGTCCAATTCCTTTCACACCCAGTCAACCTCTCCTGTTTATCGACGATCCGCGAGACGTACCATTACCACGTTCTCCATCCCCCGAGGATTTCGATCTGTGCCTCTCGCCAGAGGACATTACGGATCCTGAGTTGGCCCGGCTGTTCGACCTGCGGAAGAGGTCTATCGCTGCTGAGCGTGCTGCCAGGCGCGTGGAAGCGCTCACAGATGATGTTGACCTGTTCACGCGGGCCGAAGCTCGGAAAATACGCAAACGGGAACGAGAGCGAAGTAAAGAAGTGGGGGCTCTCCTTCGACTCAAGTTGGGCGACGGCGTCGCGACATGCCCTCAGGAGCGGAGCCCCGAGAGCGATCCACAAAACCATGCGCGTCGTCGAGGCGTCATTGGCGACATGTCACAGCTTGTGGCACAGATGGTGTTTCGCAGGAGCGAGACTGCTCGGCCGCTTGCTAAACGAAAGATGGCCAACACTGCTCGCGAATACGCCTCATCTCCATTGTCTGACGCTGTCTCTGCGCTGGAGTAGCGTGCAAATTTACCCTGCATTCACTATGGCGCGCTATCTGCTGTGAGGTGTGTGCTCTCGCCGCTGACCTACCCAAAAAGACTGGACTGAATGGATACCCTGATTTCCCTTTTTACGCTATTTGGTTGTTTTATTAATTATCCGCTAGATTTGTACGCTGATGTGTATGTTTGAACGCTATGCTTTTTCTCTCTCTCCACTCCATTTGTATGCGTAGCTTGTAGTGTCCACTCTTCCTGGCACTCGTCTTCATTTTTTTGCACGTCTTCTCTACCTTTTCTTCCATCACTTTTTCTTCTTTGCTTCATCATCATCACCAACACCAACAAATTTTTCTATCTTTTTTTCTAACAGATTATGCCCATTGCTCTCATCTATATCAAGGAAAGAGAAAAAAAGCATGCGGAATGGAAGTATACGAAGCGTAGGATGCACCGTCTTTTTTGTTGTCTTTCTGTGTGTACAATGGCCCATGTGAAACAAAAGGCTCTGCTATCTATGACTCCTTGTTCACCATTCGTTTGGCGTGTCGGGTGTAGGCGGTGCAGTACATGCCCAACGGCCAGGTCATGCCATGCCCGAATCATCATTAATCGATTCATGAACGCAGCTATTATTGCGATCGTGGGGCCAGGACGAACACTTTATCTTAGACCCGGAGGCGATGCGAGCCCGCTGGACTCCAAGCTATCACATTCATGTCTTGATTGATCACACGTACGACACCGTATGGGTATAACCATACGCCTGTTCCCAAGTGCGGGGGAATAACGTGTTCTGCTCACGCCAGGCACGTCAATCCAGCACAATAAATAACGACACCAACGAGTCTGGTGACCACCACTGCCCTGAGGCGTAACGCTCAGACCTGACACTGGAGCCAAGTTCGCTCAATCCATCATTGAACGGTTTCTCACAACCATCTCATTCATCATACATCCTTCTCGCCCACAAGCATCCAATCATCAGAAATAACGCACGAGATAAACGGATATCCCCGAGGTCACACGTTGATGTAAAATCTTGTCAGCTAAGTTAGCAGGGTTGAATATGAATATTTCAAGTTGCCGCAAGAGGGAGATGTAGACGTTCGTGCCAATTTGAATATTCTAACGATAGCGTTGTTTTCTCAGCTTGCGACTTGGACGTAGCAATTGCATACTGCGACCTTGTGGAGTGGTTCATCTCTGTAGGTACTCGCTCGAACTATATGCGGGTCCGTTGGTTACGCCCTTATACGCTAGGTGGTGGAATAACTTGGCTCACCTAACCGATGAATCACTGTGACTTTCGCGGGTCAAATAGTTGCTCATGATGGTCGAATTGCAATCATTGGAGACATCTGGCCGTCTTGTTGTTATCCGCGTCCAGAAAGCAACACTTGCAGGGCTGGTCTGGCGTTTGACGTGGGTTCGATATGTGCCAGGTGGATGAACGTTTGAACCACGTGGCTCAACATTTGTATACCCGCACGTGACTCCGACGCCGTAAAGTGTAGTGCACAGTGTACACATCTAGAATCTTGCACAGATACGCCAATGCGTTCAGTAAGTCGTAAAACAGGATGATGACACGCGCCGCGTCCAAGCGCGCGAAAATGGACGTAACGTCGACAGTGACCAAAAGTCCTAGTCCTGACTCGGAGTCGGACAACCATTCATCCCATTCCAAACGGGACCCAGTTTGGAGCGCATCCCTGACGATGTTTTGCTCGACGTCGTGTCCCATTTGCCCACTATCGCTACTATCGACGACTCTCTGCGTTCGTACTACGGATCATTCAGTCATCCCAAGTATGTCATTCCCTCCAAAGCCTCCACCGTGCTCGCCTCCACACCCACCCTTTGCGCGCTGTCGAAGACATCCAGACTCTTGCGGTCGCGTTGTCTCGTAATAGCATGGCGAAACGTTGCGCTTTGTGGAATCAACCTCTGGAAGCAAAAGTTGTTCTTCGAAGAGGCACTTGGTAAAGTAACCGAGGACGGCATACGCGTCTTGAATGCATGTCCTTACTTGTTGCCTTTGATCCAGTGGGTACCTTGCAGATATAGATGATCTGTGATATCTGACTCTCATTTAGGATGGTGTCCGTCATTCTGGTAACACACCAAAAGGCTAAAATCATCCTGGAATTAGCAGCCTGTCTCGCCACAATACCCAACTTCAACACTATTCAAGGTACGGTCATCCTTCCTCCCTGATCTTTTTTTAAAAATTTACCTCAGTACCCTGCTCTGGCAGTCATATACGCAGATTTCAGAATGCAGACCGTTATCAAGAATGCATTTCGAGGTAAACGATTTCCTTCCGTGCGGAGGATTTCTCTACCATCATGTGCATGAGATCATCAAAAGGTGTCCCAACCTCGAGGAGGTAACATGCGTAGATGGAGGTGGTAGTAAAATCGTCCAAACTCTTGTCGAGGGCAAATGCCACCAAGTGCGCATCCTGAAAGGCATTTCTGCACCTCTCACGCGTATGCTCCTTCTTTATCAGTGCATGGTACAACGTAAACATGACTGGTTCATTGACAGGATTGGCCGACCTGGTTCCCAACTTGACGCATGCTAGTGTGGCACTGAAGGCAGGCCCTTTTCGGTATCTAGTAGTCGGTAGCATACTAACAAGTTTGCATAGTCGGACATGATACCATTGACTAACTTTCCCTTCCCCGACACCATCGAGATTTTGATTGACTGCGACATCAAGGTGGACCTACCGCTCAGTGAATTCGCAGCTTTAGACATCGGGAGGGCAAGAGAAAATTTAAAGGGGCACAAGTCGCAAGCTGAAAAGACTGTAGTATTGACGAAATCGAACAACCTCTGGGACTACAGGGCATACCAGTTCGACGTTGGTCAAATGTACACGATAACAGAAGCTGTCAAAGTGTGACCGCAGTCATCCGATAACGACGGCCGTCGTTGATCGGGTTGTGATATTTGCGATAGGATTCTGTAGACTAGGATAAGTATTTACTGTAAGAACGTCGCCTGTTCGAATTCCTGAACGATCGAGACAAAGTGCCAATCCAGCACAATAATGTGCAAGCTAGACACGGAATAGGGCTCAAGCGCTCACTAGTGTGATTGGTATGCTGATCTGCCTCAAGTTGAAATCGATTCTATTGGTGAATCAGTCACACCGATCCCATGCTGAAAACGGAGGAGCGTACACGACCTTTCAATGAAACGCACAGTTCTTGATAGTTGCCCTTGATGAGCGAACGGACGGTTCTACTGCCACATCCTTATCCTTCCGTGCATCCAAAATTGACGAATTAGTGGGACTTTGAACCAAGTCGTAGTTCGTCACGGTTTTGCACCAGGGACCAGTGCTATGTACGTTGAGCTATTTCCGTGGTCTTTAATGCTCTAAAATCTGTTCGTCTCGATCTGCATTGACTTTTCCCGCTTCCACGGGTGAAATGCGGTGGACATCTGACCGTCTTGTTGTTGATATCCACGTCCAAAAGATAGCACTTGCAGGGCTGATCTGGCGTTTGGCATGGGTTCGATACGTGCCAGCATCGTGGATGAATCGTGGCTCCATTGCATGGTGTATGGGGCTTGATGTTAGTAAGTACGAGGCCGTCGGAAAAGGTTTGTTTATTTGAGTCGTGACAGTGACGGTGGCACCCGCGGGCTACGCTGCACTTAGAATCTTACACAAACACGCCGACGTGTTCAGTAAATCACAAAAGCAAGATGATAACACGCGCCGCGTCCAAACGCGTGAAAATGGACGTAACCTTGACAGTGACCAAGAGTCCTAGTCCCGACTCGCAATCAGACAGCGTCGTGTTGGCCCAACCCACATCATTCATCCCTTTCCAAACGGGACCCAGTTTGGAGCGCATCCCAGATGATGTTTTGCTCGAAGTCGTGTCCTATTTGCCCACTCATTTGCCCACTTTCAACAACCGTCCTATTCTCATACATCCCATGTATGTAATTCGCTGCACTACGCCCGCCCGCACGCCCACCCTCCGTGCACTGTCGCAGACATCCAGACTCTTGCGGTCGCGTTGTCTCCCACTAGCATGGCAGAGGACCGCGTTTTGGGGACCCAACTTCCGGAGGCTTGACACGTCGTTTGATGAGGCAATCGGTAAAAGAAATCACAGCAGCATACACGTCTTGAAAGCATGTCCTTACCTGTTGCCTTTGATTCGGTCCGTACAAGGCAAATATACATAATTTTTGACATCTGACTATTGTTTAGGACGGTGTCCATCATGCTGACAACGTACCAAAAGGCTGAGATCATCCCTGCATTTGCAGACTGTCTTGCCACGTTACCCAACCTCAACACCATTCAAGGTACGATCGTCCTTCCTCCGTGGTACACTGGCTCAGTACCCTGTTCTGCCAGTCGTACATATGGAATGGGGAATACAGACTGTTCTCAAGAACGCATTTCGAGGTAAACGATTTCCTTCCGTGCGGTGGATCTCTCTACCCTCCCCTGCGCATGAGATCATCAGAGGGTGTCCCAACCTCGAGGAGGTAACATGCGTGAATGAACATGGTGGTTGTAAAATCGTCCAATCCCTTGTCGCGGCCAAATGTCATCAAGTGCGCATCCTGAAAGGCATTACTACACCCCTCGCGCGTATGCTCCTTTATTGGTACACGGTGCAACGTAAACATGACTGGTTCATTGACAGGATTGGTCGATCTAGTTCCCAACTTGACGCATGCCAGTGTGGCAAAGGAGGTGAGTCCTTTTCGGCATCTAGTCGGTAACATAGTGACAAGTTTGCATAGTCGGACATGACACTGTTGACCGGCTTTCCCTTCCTCGACACCATCGAGATCCTGATCGACTACCACGTCCAGGTGGACCTACCACTCAGTGAGTTTGCAGCTTTGGACATCAAGAAGGCAAGAGAAATCTTGAAGGGGAACAAGTCACAAGCTGAAAAGACTGTGGTATTGACGAAGATGAACAACCTCTGGAACTACAGGACATACGAATTTGATGCTGTTCAAAGGAACATGACAAGGGAAACTATCAAAATGTGACCACGCAGACATGCGTTGTCGATCCCCGTCATCGATCGAGTTGTAATGAGGATTCTGTAGACTAGGGCAAGTATCGGTGACTCCAAGAACGTTGACAATATAATAGAGTGGACTTTGCTCGGCAGAACAAATGAAGTGTGCCACCTCATACAAGCCTGAGTCCCCAACCATACCAGCGTCGTCGACAGGCGAGAAAAATTGATGCCACGAGCCGTCCGTGGATATATGCTCATAGACAAGTTCCCACCTCTAATTGCGTCCACAACGTGCTTGTATTTGGCTGGAAGTTGATATCCAAGAAGGGGTCGTCGAGCGTGGAGGTGACGGCCTGTTCAATGTGGAGCCTTCGATGATACATTGCTCTTCGCAACCAGTTTGGATTCAGGCAGGAGGTGACATGCCATTACTATATTTCGTGACGTCAGGGGCCGAGTACGTCTTCTCACCTTGTGGTGATTCGTTTTTCCTCGAGATTTTGCTTGGTCGCTCGACGTAGCAAGGAGTGACTTTGTTGTGTGGTTCGTCCCACGTGTCAGTGCGGGAGACATAATCGTGTCGATGTCGGGAAAGCACTCAGCGGTGTTGTACCCGAACGCCATGCGAGCCTGTTTGTTACACCGTACACGCGTGATGCCCAAGCCGATGAATCAGCATGACTTGCTACAAGTCAAAACGCAAGATGAATCGTGGGAGTCATATTACGTAACACAACACCAGTTGGTTTTACTACACCCCTATGATGATGGTAAGTAGCAAAAGCAAGATGATAACGCGTGCTGCAGCCAGGGCCAAGCGCGCGGAAATGAGTCCTGAGTCGGATAACGTGTTGGCCGAACCCCCACCATTCGTCCCCTTCCAAATGGGTCCTAGTTTGGAGCGCATCCCAGACGACGTTTTGCTCGAGATCGTGTCTCATTTACCCACTCTCGATGACCATCCAAGACATATATCATTCAAGCGTCCAAGGCTTGAACATGTAATTCCCTCCACCATACTTGTCCGCA
>JBBPTD010000270.1:0-35535 GCA_038093895.1 Boletus aff. mottiae | reverse complement strand
CCATGGTTCCACTTGGATGTTGTCACAGAGAATCTTGCAGCGGCGCTTGGTGTTTCCGAATGGTAGACACCTTAAATCCGAGTCAGTGAGCACATATCACAGTAGTAACCAGCTCTTCTGACCACTGTTATTTGTGGATATTTTCCAGTACTAGCACAAGCACGTTGGTGAAGAGATCATTGATCTCTAGTACAACAATATTGTTCTGGTTGATTGTAGTGTCCGGAGAGCGAGATTATTGATTGGTGGTGGCAACATGGTGGTGGGTAAAGAGATGGGAATCTGGTGCAGGACCAGCGCATACACGCTGGTTAGGCACCATGAACCACACCAATATCGATCACGTCGTGGAAGCAGAACAAGGAGCGGTAGTACCAGGATATGTCTTTTAAGGAATTGCGTCAGAGCCCGAAAACCTGCACCACTTGTAAGCTTAAGTATCTTTGGTGCAATCCAAGCGCTGGCAATTGCTCATATCTTTGTCATCGCTCGTGTCCAATCGTTTTCATTGCTGCTTACAACATTTCAGTGGTCCAAATCGCCCTTAATACATTCCATTGCCTCATGGTCGCCTCTAGTCACCCGGCCCAGTATCTCGAAACGCCAGATGTTGCCATTGGCACAGTTGATCTGCTCACCAGCTCTCTGATCGGAAATTCGGATGTCACCCACATGAACACCAACCGTTTTATAGAGTCATTAGATCAAGATCAATCATACGCAGTGCGTCCGTTTTGTTGTTGTGCTCGTTTTTGCTGTTCCCAGCACTTCCTTGACGTTGTGGACATGGCCTGGTACAGCCATTTCATAGCTCGGGTCATCTGGATCATTCGGAGGTTTCTATTGTGAATTCTCCTCACCCTGTCCTGAGCGTTTACACTCGAGTTCTGATGCATCTTTCAGCTTCATCGGCATGCTCCTGGCATCCTCGGCGCTCCCTGACACTGCTGTTGCGTCCCCATTGTCTTTGGTAGGTCCATTGTCGCATTTCATATCTTCAAGTTCTCCCCCTCGAGCTCAACGCTTGGGGGTTTTGTCAGTCGCTTTGCAGCTTTGTTGGGTGGCTCAAGGGGTCTCCCAGGTATGTTGTCGATGTTTGCTATGTCATGCTAACTGTTTTCTTCAGCTCTTGTCTTTGCGTGCACGGTCACGGTTCGCCCCATCTCCAGCCCACCATACCTGGCCAAGGGTACAGGTACGGGCATGAGTGTCAGCAGTGCAATTCCCTAGCACTGGCTCACCCTCACTGGCCCTGTGCGAGTTGAGATCCCGGGATTCAATGGACAAGCTGCGGCAGTTGGCAAAGGCAGTGAATCCACATTTTCGCTCATTCCATTCCCTATTGTATTACCTGCGGTGTCATACTTAATTTACTGCTTGTTTTGTAACAATGCTTATCAAACTCCTCTCTCGCTGGTACAAGCAGGCACGATTCAGAGTACGAAAGAGTGAAACCACATGTTGCATTACTGATGTTTCGCTGACGAGGGCTACAGTATACTGTAGATTTACGATATCATGATAGCGTGATATAGATGCTCTGCTCAATGCCTATAATCATATATAGTCGAGACGACCTGGCCCTCGTTCACAATATATTCCGCCTATGCTATTCGGATTGACATATACTTGCCCATCGTACCCTCCGACAACTGTCGGGGAATATCTTAATTTTGCAGTTTTTGTGATGAAAAAGAGTCGAATCCTTGATATGTACACCCGTGTCGCACTATGAAGAGTGAAAACAATGAATAGCGCATCATCAACGATTCAACACAACGAGAACGAACTAGGATATAGCAAACAAAGCTAGGCACCAAGATGGATATATAGAATCCGCCACAAACGCTGCGCGGGTATGATCCAAACGACCAGACTTGTCCATCATATGCTTATAAAACGTCGACGTGATTTTGTTCGTCTCAGCATCGTCCACCGCCCACATCGTGCTAATCACAGAACGAAATCCAACAAACAGCATCGTTAACGCGAGATGGATCACCTCGTCTGGGCTCTCCTCGTCGCCAACGGTCGTATGACACGCAGAGAGATATGCGAATTGAGGGTTTTTCAAATCGCACTTGATGATTTGTTTGATCGTAAAGCGTCTGTCGTGCAGAGCAAACGCTGACTCGAACGGTTGTGTCCGGTTTGGGAGGCCATGGCAAGCAAGGTGGACCCATTCTTTCTTTCCTAACTCTTCCACGACCTTGGGGATGCAGGCTTCATCTCCCTCTATGCGAATGAATGTGGCGACGTCGCTGACGCGCTGAGCAATGTCATCCGGTTCCGCTCCCACAGAGAAGTTCACGCTCGCCAACGGCCTTGGCTTGACCAATCGCAAGGAAACGGCTTCCTGGAGTTGCAGAATTCGATGATTCAGGCCGCCTAGCGCGAACGACGGCGGTCAGAGTGGGGGTGTAGGATGAGATGTAGAGATTAGGGAGATTCTGTTGACCCTTCCTATAGGCCCAGCAGCGTGTAAAGGAGGAAGTGTAGAGAAATCTCCGGTGGGGCACCACCAGATGCGCGATTGAGGCAGTCGGGTCGTTAGCAAAAAAAAACGACGATTGGGGAAACGATTTGATCCCAGAGTTTGCGTAAGAAGGCTGCGAGCTCTCTTGTCACGTCAAATCCTCAGAGTCGTTGCGCACATAGTCAAGGTTTCCAGATCCTTTGACAGCTCTCGAACACCTTCAAGTGTGATCTGCAATGGAATATGAACGGGGTCGCGATCAAGTAAGATGACAAGCACGTCACAGCTATACTTGCTCGCATTGACGATGATGACAGGACCCCCACCAGCGGCGCATTGGAGATCCGAGAAGAGCGAAGGAAGGAGGAAATGGGAGAGATCAGGTAGTTTGCGAGTATTGGTGACAACTTTCTGCATTTCAAGGTTGAGATGACATAGCTGTTCGTGTTGATCTGCCCTATCGTCTACGAGAATCGAAGGTATTGCGAATTAGGGAGGTCAGAAGGATGAACTCATCTGCCAACCCCTTGCCTCCCATGCTAGATGCAATGACATCGTCCAAGGGGGAGCGGAGGCGAGTGAGTTGGCTACAAAAGACACCCTGTCCTTGTTCTAGAAGCTCAGCTGCTTTGGGAAGGGAATGGTTACGGAGACAAACTGAGAAGGCGTCCACGGCAAGGGATGATGTCTGCTTCCTGAGGATAACAAGAATTTGAAGTAATGATGGGAGAATGGCTAGATATTGAATAAGTACCCCGAAGGGAGGTTTCATGGGCGAAAAGTATCGTGGGATGCTGGAAATGTTCTGCCACGCGGGTCCATTTCCTAGCAGTAGAAAGATCGCTTGAACACACAACTTGGGGTATATGTGCAAGCTGAGCATAGAGATTGAGTATCTCCTCGTCATTTAACTGCCCCGACCTTATGAACCGAATATAAAGGTGGAGTGCAAGGTTGCCCAACGACAGTGAGCGGTCGGGATGTCCTTGTGGTCGGGGGTCAAGAGCTTCTCGGCTGAAGACAATGGCCTCGTCAAGGTCCTCTACGACCCCAAGTTGCTGGTGCCGAATAGAGATGAACCGCGAGGTTCTCCAACTACTTCGACCGACCAGTGTCCTTTCGGGCAGAGGACAATGGCCTCGTCGAGGTCCTCTACGACCCCAAGTTGCTGGTGCCGAGTAGAGAGATGAATCGCGAGGTTCTCCAACTACTTCGACCGACCGGTGTGTCCTTTCGGGCAGAGGTCAAGGAATTCCCGGGAGGGGACAATGGCCTCGTCGAGGTCCTCCATGACCTTGAGTTGCTCGTACCGAAAAGAGGGATGAACCGCAAGACTATTCAACGACTTTGACCGCTTGGGGTGTCCTTTCGGGAAAAGATCAAGGGCTTCTCGGCTAAGTGCAATTGCCTCGTCGAGGTCCTCTATGACCCCAAGTTGCTCATACCGAGAAGAGAGACGAATTGCTAGGTTGTTCGATGAAAATGGGGAATTGAGGTTTCCTTTCGAGCAAATGTTAAGGGCTTTTCCGCTAAGGACAATGGCTTCGTCGAGATCCTCCATGACCCCGAGTTGCTCATACCGAGCGGAGAGATGAAGCCCGAAGTTAATGCTGTTAGCCTCTTGGGATGCCCTTGTGGTCGGAGGTCAAGGGCTTCTCAACCGAGGACAATAGCCTGGTCGAGGTCCTCCATGTCGCCGAGCTGCTTGCCGAGTGGAGAGACACATTGCAAAGATATTCAATGATGATGACCGATCCGGGTGTCCTTTCTGGCAATGGTTAAGGGCTTCTCGAGCGAGGATAACGGCCTCCTCAAGGTCGCGTCTACTCCCAAGCTGGTTGTAGTGATCCCTGAGACGAGTTGCAAGGGAAGTCAATGAGACAGGTCGCATGGGGTGGCTGGGTGGGCAAAGCTCCAGCGCTTCACGATGAAGGATGAGCGCCTCGTCGATGCAACTGGTCCCCCCTCCTCGCTTAAACTTGTCGGCGAGAAATTCCCCTGTGAATGCAATTGCTGAACTGCCAGATACGTCACTTCATAGCTGGACACGCTGACCAAAAGAGGCACGTACATTTTGGAATCCATGCTTGCTCATCGAACTTGATGCAGCACGGTGGTTTGGCCAAAAACGCTGGCATGTTGTGCCCCCACGCGCATGGCTCCGATAAGGCAATGTCATTGTTCGCCGAAGTCCAATCATTCGTCGCAAGGCTACCCCACGAACACCTCTTCCGCTCTATTGGAATCGCCTTCGTCACCTCGTCCATCGCACTCGATTTCCGAGGCTCATGGTAACAAAATGTGGGGAAAACGAGGCGGAACACATTCAGAAGGTTCCCCACTTCTCCAATGCATGACAGGGGAGCCGTGGGCATCGACTGAACCACATTCCCTGATTTCCATTACGATGCTCATCGCTCCCTCTATTATCTCCAGGTCATGACCGTGAACACGCCTTGGGTACATCCATAAGGTTGTCAATTACGCCATACACGCATGGTCGCTGCGAGTAATAACGCTAATGAAGGGAATGATACGGCCTGCTTCGCGGTAACGCGTGGATAGGGAGCCTTGGACGATGCAAGTGCGACAAGAAAGAAGGTAGGTTGATGTTCCCTATCATTCGTAGAGGTCACCTTCGCATCGGCCACATTGTCGAAGACCATGATATCCGATGAACCCTGTCATATTGTCGCGGCTGGGATAACTTCGGATCTAAGGCGAGGATAGGGAAAGGTGTGGAGTAGGTGGGCAGGATGCAAGCGAGCGATGGGAATGGTGAAAGCTGGAAAGAAGTCTAATCATCAGAGAAAGGGAGGCCGATGTCGACGGAAAGCTATGTACATACCTTGATCCCGCTCGCGTGCGGGGGTAGATTGCCGTCCATCATTCTCATGAAATGTTTCTTCTCGTCAGGGTGACGGCAAACATAATAATGCGCATGAAACGACCACGGGAGAAAGGCCACTCGGCAACTTGACGAGAATAACCAGCGAGCACCAGTTAATTCTGGGAAGCGGGACGCTGGAACAATCTGACAACTTGGTCTTCACAACGGTTCGACGACTTGAATGGTAAACCCTTGCAAGGACGTCACTCCACCCCAGCGCTATCCTGGACATGATATTTCGAAATACAGACGCGGTGGATACTTGAATTCTAGATATGCGGGTTAAAATAGTACCAGCTGGACTAAAATGAAACGCACGCTTGCTTTGGCTAGCATGCAAAACCGCGAACACGCCACCACTCTAGGGAGAAAAGGCATGACATGCCCAGAGAGTTGCAGGCTGCAATTGTGACGCAAGCTCGGAATCGCGTGGGTCGTTCTACTTGTATCCTGTAAGAGACTGAGGCACAAGTAAATGGCGAGAATAAGTCTTGGTCGCCGCCGTTACTACTCACCGCGGATGGAAGGTCTTTCGACGAGGTCGGCTTGAGGTCGTGAAAGAGCACGTATAGCGGTGACGCCGCGCGTTGTATTGAGGCTCAGTTTTCTATCGGAACGCGCTGGGCTACGTCAAATGTGCATCAACGATGATATGATGGGTGTAAGAGCCTAGTCGCCGGGTTGTGTTGTTGGCGAGTCGTCCGAGCGCAGAGAAGGGAAATTGAACGTCCTCCATCGTAGTTCGAAACTTTGAGCTGCTGAGTCAAATTATTCTTGCGACGACAAACCGAAGTCCAATATCATGGCTATATGTCAACAAACTTCAAGAATGCATTGAAATAAATAGACACTACCGTGTTGCAACTGGATCGGATTCTGGAGTAGTGGGCGGATGACAGACAATCTGGGGTGATTTGCATTAGCCCAGTGTTCCTTGTTTCAGAATTATGCCGGTGCGCATGAGCTTTCACCCTCTTTCTCGTGTAAGTCAGTTGACCGTCGATGGACGTGTCCGACGAATACACGTCTACTAGTAGGACGATTACAACGGGGTCCCAGCTCATCCCAATCCGCGACCACATTATATGAACTCCGAGTGCGCCGTCCACTATTAGGCTTCGCCTGTGGGTGCCTGTATTACGATGCTCTTACATGAAACCATCACTGGGCAAGAGCAAGGAGTCTGCAACATCAATTTCTGTCGTTCCGGACTACTCGCTTTATGAGCACCACTGGGACGGACCCAAACGTCACCACTTTCCTGTTTGGCAGCCCAGACAGACCACGCTCCATGTGGTGTTTGACGGGCAATCAAGGCACCTTTTTTCCACAGCCCGTATCCTCGTCTACTATAGCAACGGGTCGCTTGGGAAAGATGCTCGATCAAGCAACGTTTGGGTGCGTCTGGTTTCACTTAACGAGCTGAATTTATTTATTTATTTAACGTTGCACAGGACATACAACAACTGGGACCAGTGATCCATTCCTTCAGAGGCCAACTTCAAGATGCACCTCCCAACGCGCCCACTCTACCAAGGCTCACGGTCGCGTTTGAAGTCACAGTTTGTCAACCCGCCTCCACCATATCATCTTGCGGTATCCTCGTCCTTACGTCCCCTGAAACGACCCAGGAGCTTCACCGCAACTCCATCCGTGTTCTGCTTGAACGCGAGGTCTCATTGACTTCAGACACCTTGTCTCTAGCCCTTTCCTTCACGCACTCGACCATGCTGTGCACCCCGATCATACCAGAATTCCTTGAGCAACATACCATGCCCATCTCTCACATAGAGCGCATCACGACACGCATTGTACGCGTCGTACCTCCCGCCCCTTCTCGTCCAAGAATTACCAACGGTCGTCTTCCTCCGGAACTTCTCATCAAAACGTTCAAGGATTACGAATTGTTCAATAGTTGGCACACGGATCTGCTATCGTTCGCGCAGGTTTGTCGCGCATGGTCTTGCGCGATGGATGTTCTCCACTCCAATCTGCACTTCTCGGACGACCACCAGTGGATCAAATCAAGATATCTCTTGGACGTGTACGCACTGGCAGAGGCTTTGAGAGACAAACCCATTCTCGGCTACGGTTTCCGTCACTTCACCACGAACAACGTTGGTGAGGATTGGAAGGACGTTTTCCGCCACCTACGCAAGAATCCAGGTCGCTTTACGGAAGCGCTCATCACGATCCTTCGCGCCACAAAGAACGTGGAGCGGTTGCACCTGGGGCATTTGGATCCGCGTCATACAGACACGCTCTATGCCGTCCTCCAGCAACTTCGCAACGTGCAAACGGTTTCTGTTGGAGAAGTGGAGGAGGTCGAAGTGACCTGGCTTCTCAAGCATCATCGATCCGATGGGGAGATGCGCTTGCTCAGCGTCGTCCAGCTCGCGCGTTGCATGGCAAGATGGCCAGCCTTGACATCTCTCAAGGTGCACCACCTTCACCCCGGCATCTTTGGGATATTGCGATTTGCGCTGCGACCCCCCATGTGCGCGCTGACGCAGCTCACGATCAGTCGGTCCCATGTGTGCGACAAGGATTTGACACATCTTTTTGGGTCGTCTGTCAAGACGCTTGAGCGGGTGGTGCTAGATAGCATCGAGGGTGTCACCAACGCGGGCCTCTTGGCGTTTCTCATCGCTATTTCTCTGAATGTGGTGTACTTGACTGTACAAGACGTCGCGCTCCCGCCGTTTCGGCAGTGGGGCAATCTCCTCATCGGACGCACAGAGAGGGCGTTGGATATTGTGGTGGACAAGATGCCCCGGTTGCGAGAACTGAGGATCAGCGGGGACGTGGCGAGCGAGTTTATGCTGGATCGGAGGTCAAAGATGTTCGTCGCTCATGACACCTCGGATGAGACGCGGGTGCCAGTGGTTCAGTTGTGGGTGGAGGATGTGCCAAGGTTGTGCGGGTTTGCTGCGAATGAAAAGTGGCCGGGGTGGTGTACACCTGACGAGATCCTACGTAGGATATACTGATACATAGCTCGCCGGGGGAGAACTTAAACTATCATATGGTTTGATATTGTGTCGTAGGTTGAAGCAATGCCTTTGTGGGCAAGAAGGTAGGACTTCGTCATAAATCGTGTTACATACCATTCGTGTACAGGAGATTGGAGATCGTAACCTCATAATAATATATCTGAGATGGGAGGTAACCAAGAAGTAAGGTGGCCGACGAGTTAACTCATGAAAAGATATACATATAGTGTAAGACCACTCAGCCCGTTTTCAGGCGCCACATTCCATTCTTTCCGGCGACCAATCCCATCCATTCAATCTTTCCGCGAAGGAAATCGACTCGTTTCACGCCTTCCTGCTTCTCTTCTTGAGAGCGGCAACGGTTGAGGTAGATACGTGTGAGGATGTTACGATCCTCGTCATCCAGTTCGTTGTTGTAGTAGTCGTATTTGGATATAGGCTTGTTTAGCGCGGCGAACAGCTGCTGGAAGAAGTCCGCTAGAGAGATGTATGAAGCACCATTCGCCCTGATGTCGATATACCAAGCCAGACGAGGGTGATAGATCCGCATGTACTGGGTAGGCGGGCGTGTGACCGCCTGATCCATATCACTCGCGAGCGGAGGACGCTCCAATTCTCGGAACATGAGCGTCAAGGGCTCACGGCGTAAATCATATATCGTTAATGAGCGGGACTTGCTGTAGCGGAGAAATGGATGGAGATCTAGTTTGGCACTGTCAATAACCCCTGCAAAGTGTGGTAAACAAACACTGGATGACCTCCAAAGGAAAGCAGACCGACCGTTCAAAGGCCGCATGGTAGTGGTTTTGTTGCGGAACATGGATGCAAAGCCAGATTTGAATTTGAAATCGTGTCTCCACAGTTGGGGACGTTCGTGATACATCCCAGGCGGGATGGACGAGCTCGAAGAGACCGTGCGTGAAAGAGATGATGAAGGGGTATGCATGTCGAGAGCGCGTGGGGTGAACGCTTGCACGTCTGGCATCCTAGACGGGATTTCTAAAGGTGAGAGATCGCCGCCCTCCGACGGCCATGGGAAGTGCATATGGAAGGGATTCGATCTCTTGCGGGAGCTCGATTGTGGATCCGTTCGGCGAAAATGATCGTGCGATCGTGTCTCTGGGCGCAGGGGTTGACGCGGGATGTATGGACTAGGGCCCGATTGTTGTGGATAAGCTGTGGTATCATGCTGCTGGCGCCATGCAGCGAATGGGTCCTGCGGGCTGGTGAGGGAGTATCTGCCATGATTGAATGAGCTGGTTGAGCAGCGAATCTGAACTGCGGGTGAAACGTACTGTGGCCATGGCGTGCCCCAAGGGTACTGTTGTGAACCGGCGGGTACTGTGCGGGGCGGCGGTCCACTGGGCATGAAAGCTGCATTCGGGGTGGGCGGAATACTGTGTGGCGCCTGGGAGCTCACGATATTTGCGTCCACCAGCGGGGGCATGTCATCCCAAGCTACCCAAGGGCTTCCCATGGTGAAGTGTCAGTCAACGGAGGAACAGGGAAAGGACTTGATTATATCGGAACGAGTCGTATATATTGCTGTGTCAGGCTATACGACGGCACCTGTTCCGATGGCGGCCCCGTCAGGACAGGTTGACAAGTGACGCTGAAAGTTCCCAGATACTGGACTTGCTGTGAGGAGTAAACCCTAGAAAGGCGCCGAGGATGTGGTCAGACTGCGGCTGGCTCATTTTCAAGCACTAGACTTGGTGTGAGTACATATTTACTGGGTGCCCTGAGCAAACCGAAAAAGGCAACCGAACACATCACCATGAAGCGGCCTTCCGAGTCACCAGCCTCAGGCTATTCCGAGACGTCGTAATACCCTCAAGCCAGCTAAATAAATCGCGAGGAGCGCACACGATAAAATACCGAGTAACGCCGTCCCGCAGAAGATGGATTCCGCTCCCCCAGCGCTGAACACGTAGCCGGGATCATATCTCTAGCTTGTGGTGAGCTCCAACTACACCGCGACGGAACATTGATACATACTGTATTTGCCGCTTTCGTCCGAGCGCTGCGGGATGTGCCGCGATTGACATACTGGGTGGCGAATGCAATTGGCAATAACCATGGATCAGATGGGCAGCACAAGGCACTCCCGCATTAGATGGGGCGCGTCAAACAAAGTGAACGGCGCGCCGACGTGGCTCGACTGGTTAAAGCCAATGAGGCCTTGAGGTGTGGGTAGGAGGCTTGGTCGGAAGTGGCACGTGTGGTATGTGGCACAGGAGACGACATTGACAGCCAGCGGCTGAGTCGTTCCACTCTGGCATCTCCACCAATCCAACCTACCAAATGCTGTCATCTGTCCTATACTGCTCTCCACGTGATCAAGTACAAGGTAACCTCATCCTGATGCACCCAGCGAGCAGATGGTGATCGATTAACATTGTTCGCAGTGTATCAACCAGTCCGCGTCATTCCATGGGAAGGGAGTGTGTATGCCGTTCCTTTGAAGTTTCGCCGAGGTGCTACTCATTTATTATCGGAACTCCGAAGCCGATCAACATGATGATCTTGCTGGGCAACAGAACGCAGCCACGGCGTCTCGCTATGCTTAGATCGCCACTGCAGTAAGAAAGCAGTGCATGTAGCCATACGGTTCCAAGTTGTGTCTCTCGAACTCATTCTAAGTTACTAGTAACATTTCTAGCTCTAAGGAACTATCCCGTGTTAGTCCGTGACCTCATCCTTATCGATTATCTGTTGACCGAATTGATCAACCATACGTTTACCTTGTATTTGAAACAATTGTACACAAAACAACCCTTGTCTGTTCAAATCACCACGTGTGCTACCAACTTTAGGTGAGTTTGAAATACCTGAGAGTACACAACGTCTCGGCAAGCAGGTGTGAAGCATCGTGTTCTGGTCGAGCTTGTATAGTACCCTCGATTTCCGAAACATGTCGGGGCTTGTGGTCATGCTTAGGCATACTAGAAAAATGTTTTTGTTAAGCGCATAAGTACCTTTTACAGAGGCATAGTGGCTGGGGTGGAATCATTTGCGAATTCCAGGAGCATTTGATTGGCGACTACGTCACCGAATATAGTTATGGGAAGGAAATCTTTAGTCCTTGCATTGGACACTTCTACTGGCCAGCTGGTGTTCACGTTGTGCGATTCTGAACCATCGAGAGTGATCAGATCTTTCTTCAGCGATACACTATGCGCGGAGTAGAGTCCCGAGATAGTCCCATGGCAAGGGTTGTCAAATCTATACGACCATTCAGCAGCAGATTTATCTGTCCATTCTACACAAAGTGTCGATAACATACAAAGACACAATAAAGCTATTTGTAGCATGCCCACCTCCGTCCATCTGGCAGTCCAAAGCGATTACAAGAACTAGCTTTTTCCTGCAGAAGACTTGACTCAGATTAGATGCATATAGTGAAGCAAGACTCCCTCGGAACCGCTCATGGTGTTGCAGGGGAATAATGGTGCTGATCTCCTCAATGAAATAGCTGGGTAGCGGACAGCGGTTTTGTTGCATAATGGAACATGTACGCTGAGCCATGGGCAAGTCGACGACGTGCGAGGAGTGACCTTCGGCGGGGAGAATGGAGATCGTATAGGCGTTGGGTTGCAGATCCACTCGTGCTCGGCTTTCCAATCTTCAAAAAAAGACCGTATTTTTCCTTTGTGAAGACTGCATTGAGTGAACAGGTTAGGAAAGTGGTCGTGGACTCGAACTGAATGAAGGGGAACCGCAGGATAAACTGATACCATTACGTGTCCTTCTCTCTGAAGGAATTTTTCACGTTTATGGACACTTGACGTCCGTAAAAGTTTCGTGATTGCCCTTTCGGAAACGCTCAGCGAGGACATTCCAACCCAGACTGAAGCTGCTGCGACGTATGTAATCAATCTGAGAGACCGACAGCTTTGCTGCCAGCATCGACTCGGACGTGGTGCTGTGGCGTCGTCAATTTGGGTAGCTGAGTTACTTGGTAATCCGGACATACATACGTCTGGCATCTTGTTATGAGGCTTAATACCTTAGGAAGGAAGGTGCGAGTACTATGCGAGTTGTGTGTTAAGAAACCACTCAAGAGTCTTGCCTAGCAGAGGTTGTAGAGTATACCGCAGTGACGGAAGCTTGAATTTCGATGATGTGGGTGCGGTCACATACAAATCTCTATATGGCTCCTGGATCATCGTGTAAGTGTGCGGGTAGATCGTATTGTTCCAAGTCGACTTACATGAACATCTGTACTGTATCCTCCAATCACGGTCGACCTCCTAGCGTATCATCCGAGGTGGTGGACAAGGTAAAATTAGTCGTACTGGTCTGGTTGCAGGGTATGATGGCAATGTTGGATCAATTAATGGACACCTCTGATCCGTGGATAACAGAGGAATCGCTGTTGAACCAGTGGGAACAGCGACAAAACGATGCAATTGGTTGGCAGATGTCAGGACGGCGCTGAAGCTCTGTCCCTTTGAGCGGGCCTTGCAGTACCTGGCAAGACGACGCCGTCGGAAGAGTCCCGACTCCCGAGCCGACCCGGGTGTTTGCCGAACACAAAAGGTCACAAGTTCAACCCATCCACATGACATGGCCAAAAAACATTTCGGTCGCTGGCTGGATTCTGTTGTAGCCTAACCAACGAGGAATGGATGTCCCCAGCATCCCCCCGACTTGGCAGGAAATACTATTGTAAGACCGGTATGATCCATCCGGACACGTTGCGTGGATGATGCCTTCTATCCCATCACGGCGATGCGTTCAGCGGTCAGTCTTGCTTTCTATCCACGATTGAACTAGACCAGGCAGTCCTATTTCTCGTTTTCGTCAAGGATGAAACGACCCTTCGACTATGGGATGTAATCATGTGAGTAACCATCTTGACCATGACTGACGCAATCGTAGGCCGCTTTGTTCCACCGGCCAGTATGCTAAAACCCACATGAAACGGATATGACCTGTTGGTGTGTTCCGCCCCACGCGTACTTACTATTTCACGCGTTTAAGCAGGCAGACCATCATCTTTTTTGGGTGTTACTCGTATCTGTTCGATGTTGTACCACTATTGTCTGCTCCATCCGACCAAAGTTCTGCGTCAAGGACACTGTCACCACGGGAGTTATTCCCAACGAAGGGGAAGCAACATCGTCCCCGGGAGACCTTGTTATCTCACCTCCAAATCCACACCCATAGACATCAATACTGCGGCTCACATGGAGAACACCGAAGACCCCAGCCGAACTCTTTTACGTAAAGTTTCACAAAGTACGATTAACTTCGGGTCCACGAGGTGTGGAGCGAAGGCCGTCATCACGAGACCCACCCAGCTTCTACCATGTATCCCTACTAGGCATCATTTTTTTCCATCCCCATCCCCTCGGCGTACGGACTGATCTTATGCGCGCATAGACGCCGTTCGGTCTCACTTTTTCGAACGGTTAGACTGCTCCCTGAGCTGGCCTCAGACTTGCTGCCAACGATCATCGTACCCTCTGGACATGTGACAAGCCAAACTGCCTCCCTCCCCTTAGCAAGTGATTCCGCCACCCCCACAAGGTCTCTGACATTCGATCATGCAAACGAAGCCACATGTAGCCTAGGTCCAAACGTCATGCCATCATAATCGCCCTGCGCAGTTCCCGCGACAGACTCCGCTGCACCCGCTCTAACTTGCCCCGACGACCGGCGATGTCAAAGAGAACCGTAATGTTGTGCTGACGTTTTTTTTTCTCTTTCCACCCCATCGCCATTATCCTTGGCAGTTTCAAGAAATGAAAAAAATATGTATATGTGAATATTAGTAAATCAATTTTAACCACACTCATTTATCTCTGACAACGCATGGGTTCTCAAAACTCTGTTTGTACGTGCGCTCAACCCGCCAAGTTGGCTTCCATTTTTGACCTGCCACATCAATCGACCTTGGCCCCATGGGCGGGAGCGAATTTCCTGATTGCGCACATCTATGCAAGTGGTTAGAAATAAATATTGTAATATTTGTGGTTCACTTGGGACCAGGAGGAAAGGCCGCCACACCGTGTGACATTTTTGCGGGCGGAACTCCCAGGTAACTCTCAAAAAAGGCTATCTTCCCATTTCGCGTCGCCTATTGAACCAAAAGTAAGAAAAAAATGCCACTGATCAGTGGCGTCGGAGAGCTCTACGAATACTAGATACGTATAACTATATACAGCCAAAAAAAAAAAGTGGTATCAACATCTTGAACGAAGAGGTGTGTATCACACTCTAGCCTGTGGGATGGGAGAGGGTAAGAAATGGTTATGTTACAGTTATACAGCTGGGAGTTCCATGTGCGAAAAGTAAAAATACACCGGTACAAATGATAACAAGTCCCACGTACGGGTCGGTCAATTGATTGAACGAATGGAAATAAGAGGATATGCCGAGGAGAATAGGTTCGGATAAACGCGGGTCGGCTTGATGCGAATGGTGATCGATCAAAATGCGGAGAGCGTGGACAAGAAGGCGGACATCGACAAGTCGGTACCCACGCCAGGCACCGTCTTTTCCGAGCAGCTGAATGAGAATGGGTCCTTGGAAAATGCGGCAAAATCGGGTTGCGCGAACAGGGAGTCGGTAAGTAGATGCTCGTGGTCAAAAATTTGTAGGCCAGCTGGGTACTGTTGAGAGCAAGGTTGAAACTGATCCAACGCAGCAGAGAAAGGATTTAGCGAGAAGGGATCCTCGGAATCCAGCGCACATTCGAGGGTAGGTGAGGGAGACAGCGCTTGTGGTGTCGCAGGTAAACTGGAAAAAGGGGACGAGGTAGGCGTCCAATCGTTGGGGTATGTAAGATCGAGACATAGCGTGGGACTCTGGACTCGCCCAGTCGTGGTGGGGTAGCTGCCAAGATCGGCATTCGTCGGCAGTATGGAATCCCCGAACGTAACGTTGAACGCGAAGGGGTCGAGATCCTGCTCATGACAGTTAGAACGACAAGCTCAAATGAGACCAAACGCACTCACAAACGATGGTTGGGACCTTGAAGGGAAGGAATACTCGGGCGGTGGAACGAACGAATATGTGCCTGAAAGGTCAGGACAGCTATGCGAAGCAGTCAAGGGTTTCGGAGCCTTTGGAACCTCGGTAGGTCTCTCAGATGGCTGGCTACTGTGGGAGCGTACGCGGCGGGAGGGAGATGAAGAGGCCATTTTCTTGGCCACAGAGTCATCGATAGGTGCCGAGGAAGATCTGCGGTAAGAAACGGCAGTAATGGGTTTCTCGAACCTGGTGACGATTTCCAGGACATGTGTGCGATCAAACTCCTGGATAGCGGTATCAAGCTCTGCGCCTTTTTTGCCTTCGACCAGCAGCTCTGCGATCCTGGCGCACCGCTTCATATCCTTGGGCTCTAGTTCCCGGACTTTTCGCTTCTCCGTCCCCCCCTTGGCTTTCGCATGAGATGGTCGGAAAGCGTACTGTGGCCACTTCATCCTATGCTCCTCTAGTGCTTTCTTCGCCTTTGCATGCCAAACCTGGCGTTCATCGTGAGGCATATTCTGCCATGTGAGACCGATGATCTTTGACAGCGTGCTGTGATTGGTTTCAACTTCGGTGGAGACGTGCTGGTTTTTGATGAAGGATGATCGGAACAAGATGAAGGCGTTGGGTGGGCGAGGGATGTGATCCTCCCCACGTTTTTTACTATGCGTCGGACGGCGCGCGGGGCATTCGGAGCCGGATGATGGGAATAAGATGGGCGCGAAGCTCGCCTCGACGCAAGAAGGAGGGTCATTGAAAGTCACAGGGGTGAGATTAGGGGCAAAGGCAATGTTCTGTGGAGAAGTTGGTTCGACGGCCCAAGTTAGGTGAGCGCCTATAAAACATGAGTCATTCCGCGTTGATATCCACTGATGGGTGTGATAAAAAGCGAAGCAGTGCATACCATCGACACCATCGCACTTCGATCGCCGTGATCTCTCAGGAGCCATGGTTGGAGGGAGGTATCACAGTCGGAGGGGGGGAGCACAAGGAGTGTATCAGCGGGGATACACGAGGCGAGGTGTTGGGGGGATGGATTTATAGGGAATGATACACGTACACGGTAAAATTTCAGGGTCCTGATAAGATGTAAGGCGTCTGTCGAAGGCCGGCATGCGTATGCAATAGAAGCAATATAAGCCGCAGGCGGACAAGGTTTCCATACCCAGGCTAGATCGGTAGGTCCGGTATGGGCCGCATGAGAAGATGCGGCGCATGCGGCCAGATAGTCGTGTCGTGTTTACACGGACCGCCGCGATCACTCGAAACTGGACAATCTATTTGGCAACTCGGATCCAGAGATCTGATCACATGACATCTGTTTGCCTCCGCACCGGAGATTTCTTCGCTCCTCGGCTAATAACCACTGCCTCGTGTCAGCTTGACACCATGTAAAAATTTTCAGGTATGTAACATTACTACTTGCCTCTCCAAAGATTCACCCCTAGAATGATTCAGAGCCTCGGTGACTACCAATTATTCAGTGCACCAAATGTCCTTATCGCTTAGCAGGCCATCCGCGTCGCTGTTCCTGGTTAACAGCTTTCGGGGCTTTAACCTTGTATTGAGTCCTTTTCCTTTTCCTTTCTTGGACCGCCTCGTCCCGACTGCTGGCGCCACAGCATATTTTGGTCCTTTTGACCACTGGACCTACAAGTGGGGCCCTCTCGTTACCGAGTATTCTTTATCGAGTTCTCTCTCTATGTGCTACGGGTATGTGTGCCTCTTTTTTCCTTAGACAGGCGAAACCTCTGCCCATGCCAAATTACGGGCGTAACTAGGAGCTCGACATCGCTTGTCTGACATACCTCATTGATTACCTCGATCGCGAACGCCGCCTACTCCAGTGCTGAGTTTCTCTTCTTCCTGCTCCAAGCGCGGTTGAACGACTAAACACTACGACGCGCAAGCGGACCATCGTTTTCGTGATCCTTCAAGGCAGGCAACGGGTAACGACCGGTCCAACGAGGCACCCCTCAGCTCTAAGTTTGCCTATTGACACCGCTTGCGCACACATTCAAGTTGAAGGTCCCCGTGTCATATGTCGCCCGCGAAACGACATAAATTAACAGGGTGTCTGGTCGTTTCGGTCACAACTCAGCATTTTCTTTCAAGACACCAAACAGAACAGCGCTCGATATTCCGTCATTGTCGGTCAAGTCACAGGTTTCAGAGTCTCGTGAATCTTATCATGTCGGACACGAAACAACTTGGCTCAAGCCGACCGGTCTACCGGCGGCGACATCCACGGCAACTGACAAGTATCATGCCGACAGCTCAGTTCCTGCAATGGATTAGCTCATTGCCCCCGAATTTGGCTATTATAGGCATTCTGCGTGGAAAAAACTCATTTCGATGTGTGCATGATTGTCTCCATATGGGGGTTTGTTCTAGACATTCATTATATTCAATCTGGAAGAGGTTACAACCTAGCCGTCCCACTTCAAGTTCCGATGCCGAGGGGGGAAAAGCCACTCACGCAAAGTTCAGTCCGAAGCGGGAAAATTTTGCTGGAAGGAAAAGGTAGAAAATAGCCAGCCCTGTCAACCATCGCATCCAAGCATAACACTCACACTGGCTGGTTAACGTCTTACCTCCGACAGTTCGAGAACCATGTCGCCTGCCCACAAATGAGAACATGTACTCCCTCGTGATCTGTACCTCTCCCAAACGGTGTCCATATGGATATGTCACTGGCGGGGGGAAATTCCTCTCAACGTACAGGGACTCCCTGTTAGATAACATGGCCCTGCTACCACGTCAAGCATGGGAAGTGTGAAAGAAGGTGCGTGGACCAAACTCAAAGTGACAGACTACAGTTTACACTTGGAATGTCGATGCGGCCAAGGTGAGCACAATATCATCGAGGCACGTTTCTAAGCACACAAATTTGTGTAGAGGGTGTTCATGCTGCCGACCAGCAGTTGACTGACAAGCCATATCAACGTGACGTCACCCGGCAAACACTCATCCGTCGGCATGTGGTTTTGCCCGTCAAACCCAGACGGACGGGGACCGATGGCCGGAGAATACGTTTTCGCGAGTCTTTCGTCATAACCTTTGGAACGGGACAAATTGGTGATTTCAACCATCAAAGTTCCGGTGTGAACGTGGAAGGTCTGGCAATACTTCGTATGTGGGGAGTTCTTCGTACTTTGGGGTGGTTTTCATAGCAACATCGTCTTCCATGCTCATCAGTTGCTCGCCGCACCTTCCTATATCAGGAGATGAATGTCTCACAAACGTCCACCCACAGTCGTACGTCTATGGTATAGTGCAAACGGGAGCAATGTTGAACGTATCAAAGAGACGAAACATGACGTAAGGCGGTGTTATCCGCGATACTCTCTAAACGGTTCCCATCAGCGCCGACTTCTATTCACAGTGGTCTGGGGCGAAAGCCATCTTCTGTTGTCCCAATAAGTAGAAATTCCCTGTCTACCCATACCTGTGCTGTGATCGGCCTTCTCGAGTCCGGAGATACTTACTCTTGCGCCCTTCGTCTCAAAGTGGGCTACGAGAATGACCGTGGAGGTACTTGTGGTAAGCTTTCCGTTGAAGAGCACCCACGCAACGGCGGACTGCGCGAATCTATTTTTCATGGGGTTGCACGGTGGGGCGCGAGAAACTCGGGCGCAGCATAACGTATAGTCTCCGCGTGGTACCGCCGGGCTCGGTGTAGATCAACAAAAAGTCCCAGCATTCATCCAGAATCTGCACTTGGGTTCTCACCGACATGGACTGTTTACCCAGGTTGCTCCTCGGCATGACACATGGTATGTTTTCCATCTATGGCATCGCGTGCGCTCTCCTTGTGAAATGTGCATGTCAAGACATCATCTGATAAAAAGGGACGGAAAAACTCGCCTTTCCTACGATGGTTTTCGCCGGGTGTTGGACATCGTGGTAATTTACCAGGGGGATCCGAATAGTTACAATTGCTCCCGGAGAAAGAATGAGAATGGTCAGCTTGGATGGACTAGTCGTTGGATCTTGTGATCGGCGGCCACCACCGGCCAACCCCCTCTCCAACGAAACCCGCTAGAAGTGTAGAAAAACAAAAAAAAAGCGAAAATGAAACAGGTAGCGTAAAACAGTAAAATGGGTCGGTCGAGACGACGACGAAAATAGGACCTACCGTTTCCAAAGTACATGTTGGGCCGGTCCCGTTGTGTACTATTACGGGTGACAGCTAAAGCGGTCTGATGGAAAACTTCCGGAAGCTTGTATGATTACAAACTTCCTCACAGCAATCAATCCCGCTGAGCTGAGTCGAGCGAACAACGTTTCCAGGGATGGATTGGTCGTGTCGTGTCCAGTCGGTGGGTTATTATTGTCTTCGCTGCAAGCAGCTCCGGTGGAAACATTGTCCTAGACGTAGAACTTTGAGAGGAATATAATGAATAAGGAGTGACTGCGAGTTAGATTTACTGTAACTGACAGCGTGAGGACATATGGCTCGCCTGCTCGTGATAAGTAAACAGAACTGTCCTCGTGGCACAGATGGAGAGTAACGGCTTACGTCCGGCCTCCACGATGACATGAGAACTGCCTTTGGCAGTATTGCATCATGCACTCGACGATAGTTATGGAGAACTAAAATGTTTCCGTTTCCTCCCACTGGCTAATCACAAATGGAAAGAATGATGATGACCGCTGGGCTCACCATGGCAGCGGGATGGAGGTTGACACTAACAACAGGCAGTTAGCAGAATCGACGATTGGATCTCAGCATCATGGTCTACCGCCAGTAGATCAATGCGTTCTTGCAGGAAGCCACAGGAACGGACTTCGCATCACTCGTAAAGCCAAAGAAATAGAAAGATGTGCTTGTTGGTCCTCTTGAGAGGTACAATGCATGTGGCAATCGCCCCAACCACTAGTCCCAGACGAGTTATTTGGTGACTCGCGGTTGCGTCGTAACCTTTTCCGTATCATGAAGGAGCTGACAGATAAAGACAACGTCGATGTTCAAACGTTTGTCGACCCGCATGTATCCAGTGTGCCGCTGTCAGTATGGCAACCTTGTAAGCCTGACGAGTCGTTGCAAGAGTACTTGGCCCGTCTGTCGGACAAAGTTTTCCTCTGAAAATAGACACTGACTTGCTTACATAAGCTCTCTTGTTCTACACAGTCAGCCTTTGTCGCTTTACCCGGTTAACCTGGACGCTGGCCGTTTTTGCGAGGCTTGGAGAAGAAAGTCTCGGATACCCCTGGAGGGACCTCAGATATGTATGTATTGTTGGAATCGTTATTACCGTATCTGGAGTTGAAGTATATCCACGGACCACCACATCCGGATTTCGTCCAGGATGGTGTCGGGGGGGGGAATGAGGACAGGGACGATGACATCCTGGCAAAAGTAGAGGCTTCAAGACGTCGAATCGTTAGTAAGATCAAGTAGTTGAGTGGCTTGTTTCTCCCATGACCGTCTCATGCACGCGTCACGCGTTACCCTTGTCACCCGACCTTTCATTAGACATCAGTCACGTCCGTGCCAGTACTTACACGAATAGGACAAAGGTATGTACCTGTTTGTCGACATCGTGCCCCCCTTTCTCTGATTATTAGGCTGTCTCTCAGCTTTCACCATTCGCTTCCTTCGCTCGCAGCCTGCCTACTACCCCACGCCTTCCCCCAACTTCGTTCGGGTTCGAAGGCATCCTAACGAAAAGCTTCTATCCGTTTCCATGCATCGTACTATAAATGTGAAAGAATTCCCGCTTTACCGGGAAGCAAGCCGCATTAATCCCATCATCATTACGCTTGCAATGACCTACGAGTGCAAGGCATGCTCGGCAGCTGATGTTAGAGGAACCGACGAGTGTCCAATAGAGGCGTAGGAATCAAGGATGTGTGGTTCCGTGTCGACGATCCTGGCTACCAGCCAGCTCTTGACCTCCGATCACAAGGACATCCCAAGCGATTTCCATCGCTGAGTGCCTTTTCGAGTCATCTTATGAGCGACTCAGGCCCTCGACGAGGCCATTGTCCTTGACCAAGAAGTTCTTGACCTTCGCCCGAAGGCACACGCCGATCGGCCTTTGTCATTAAACGACCTCGCGGTTGATCTTTCCACCCGGTAAAGCACCTTGGGGTCATGGAGGACCTCAGGCCATTGTCCTCGCCCAAGAAGCCCTTGGCCTTTGTCCAAGATCGGTCATCGTTGTTGAACACCCTAGTCGGTCGATGTCGTTGAACAACCTTGCGGTTCATTTCGCTGCTCGGTATGGGCGCCTTGGGGTCATGGAGGACCTCAACGAGGCCATTACACTCGTCCAAGAAGCCCTTGACCTCCAACCACAAGGACGTCCCGAGTGGTCGACGTTGTTGGGCAACCTTGGAAGCTACCTTCGTCAACGGTTCACAAGATCGGGGCAGTCAGAGGATATGGAGGAGCTATTCAGTCTCTATGCTCGGCTTCAACATTTGCCTCAAACAGTTTCATCAAGTGATCTTTCTGCCGCTAAGGCATGGATCTGTGTGGCGGAATATTTCCAGCATCCCACGACAGGAGCTGGCAGACAAATTTACCCGTCTGGCCTCCCGAATTCGTAGCGGCCTGGAATCACATGGGGCAGATCAGCATGAACGGTTGCGCTATCTCAACCTCGAAATGCAAAGAGTTATCATCAACATTCGCAAGCTACCTCGTCTCTCCCATTTCTTTCTTCCTTCGCCATTCTCAGATCTCCAATGCGCTGCCAGTGGGAGACCTGTCATCATCGTCAATGTGAGCAAGTACAGCTGCGACGCACTTGTTATCTTGCTTGATCGCGACCCCATTCATATTTCACTGCAGATCACACTTGAAAGCGTCCGAGAGCTGTCAAAAGAGCTCCATACCTTGATTGTGCGCGCAACGACTGAGTGTTGACGTGACGAGAGGACTTGCAGGCTTCTTGCGCAAACTTTGGGATCAGATCGTCTCCCCAATTGTCGCTTTCCTTGAGACGACCCAGCCACTTCAATCACTCATCTGGTGGTGTCCCACTAGCGAATTCTCTGCGCTGCCGTTGCATGCTGCTGGACCACATAGAAAGAGAATCTCCCTAATCTTTACATCTCATCCTACACCCCCACTCTCACCGCCCTCATCCGCGCTAGACGAACCGATCCAGTGAATTCTGCAACTCCAGGGAGACATTTTCTTGCGATCGGACAAGCCAAGTCCGTCGGCGAGCGTGAACTCCCTTCTGTAGGAGCGGAACTGGACGTTATCGCTCATTGCATCAGCGACGCCGCTACATTCACGCGCATAGAGGGAGAGGAATCCTGCGTATCTAGGGTGGTCGAAGAGCTCGGCGAGAACGAATGGGTCCACCTTGTCTGTCATGATCTCCCAAATCGGACACAGCCTTTTGAATCGGCGTTTTCTCTGCACGACGAGCACTTTACGATCCAACGGATCATCGGGTGTAATTCGAAGAATCCTGAATTCGCATATCTCTCTGCGTCTCATACGACCGTTGGAGACGAGGAGAGCCCAGACGAGGCGATCCATCTCGCG
The DNA here is from genome assembly GCA_038093895.1 of Boletus aff. mottiae. Classification (NCBI taxonomy): domain Eukaryota; kingdom Fungi; phylum Basidiomycota; class Agaricomycetes; order Boletales; family Boletaceae; genus Boletus; species Boletus aff. mottiae. The sequence goes on along the minus strand of JBBPTD010000270.1, from coordinate 12,685 downwards.
TCGGCGATACAGTTTGTTGGATCCCGTTCTGTGATTGGCACGATGTGAGGGGTGGATGATGGTGAGACGACCAAGATCACGTCGACGTTTTATAAGCATATGGTGGACGACTCTGGTCGTTTGGATCATTGCACCACTTGACCAGCAGATTCTATATATCCATCTGGGTGCCTAGTTTTATTTTAGTCCTTGTTTCATCCCTGCTTCTTTGCTTTCCGTTGTACGTACTCGCAGACACTGTAGAATCGCTTTTTGATTGTACCCAACGGTAACATCCACAGGGCTCGACTCCTTTTCTCTGGAGTCAGTTGGGTCAGTTCGGTTGGGCGTCGACCCGTTCGCCATCTCTCTCGGATTTGCTGAGGTGGATTGTAAGGCAAACCTGCAGCTCAGGTTCTAGGGACGGCCTCTTCATATATTTCAATTTGTTTCGATACCCATACTATGAACATGCTCGCGGTGGGCTCTCTCCCGACTGCCAGCTACACCTGCCCTATCACCGGTCACCTATCACCTATCACTCTCAATCCCACTCCAGCAGACTGTTATGTACTACCATTTTTCTCACAATGGTATGAACCTCGAATACAAATAATGAACAACTTGCCGTGCCTGGAAAAGACAGTGGGCGTGTTTAGGTGGCTGTCGCGTGTCGTCATGCGCTGGGCTATCCCATGGCCCAAAACGCCCGTTGGCCATATAAGATGCAGTCCTGCCGAGGGACGACATCGAACGTTGAAGATTCATCAGCAGGCATCAAAGTTCCTGTGTGACCCTCTCCAACATCCACTCTTGAGCGTCAGCGCTGGCCAAGACGACAGGAACCTTGATCTGTCCGAGACCAATTCTCATTTTCTCGCCTTTCCATCGACGGTATTCCATAAACGTCCCGGGTTTCACGATCCTGATCGTCGGCACGCACGTCTCTCCACTTTGCGGTGGGTCCCGATATTCATCGTTTGCGGTTCCCAGTGCTTCGAAAAGTCGCTGAGCTGTCATGTGAACGTTTGGTCCTGCAACGTATTTCGTTGAGTGATCGTTCCTTTTTTTTCCATTGGCAAGTAGTCTGGACGTACCGAGTGGCCCTGCGAGTTCGACGAAGAAACCTATCGTCTGCGGTGTCGTGCGTTTATCCAGGACCGTGGTGAAGTCGAGAACTTGAATGAATTCCTCGGAGCTGATCGATTGAATGGCCGCTAACAATTCGGCATCCGATATGACGACGTGAGACAACCGGATCACCAAGCTAAGTAGTGTAAAGGTAAAACTGGTCGGCGTAATATGATTGTCATAAGACTCACGTTTTTCGGCCCATATACTTGAAGACGGGTGAGCCGTTCTGAGGGTCAAACCCTATAATCTCAATGATGTCATCAAGGAGATATCGCCAGAGTCCGTTTCGCGTGGTAAGCACAATTTGATACCGTTTTCCCACTTCTAATTCCCACTGGGAGTTCCGCGCATCAACGTCACACTACGAGGCGAAGGCTGCAGAATACTTACCCCCTGTAGTATGTTTGCGCAAATCGCCTCGGACTCTGCAGCCACGAACTCTATGACCTCCTCTGACGAAAACACAAATGTTTCCGTATCATTGGGATCAAAATACACAGACATGTGAGCCTCAGAAGAGCTATATCCATGACTGCGAATGGCGATTGTGGGCCCGAGGATGGACCTTAGCTGATTAGGGGGTGATTACGTGTACCCGTGTATGGCAGAAGAAAAGCACGTACCTTTGGTAGGCACGTCCCAAATGAGCCACTGCATATGCCCGCGACCGTTCGAAGTTGTGGCCAAACTCGCGCCGCCCAACCATCTCCAGATGAAGGTGGGCCAATCTCACAAAGCTCGTCCGCTCGCGCTGGGTCCGTACTGAATGCAGCCTATGCAACGTTAGGAACCACGTAGTCTAAACCATTGGTTTCCGGCTCACCTGGATATGGGCCCGCAAGCGACCAATGCCATCAAGATCGGGTATCTTGCTATTGCGAATGCACGTCACAAGCATATCCCACTCTTCGTCCACACAGCGAACAAGATCAACAAAAATAGTAGCGAACGTGACGAAAAATTGATCAATATCAGGACGAATGAGGCAAAAGAGTCCATGAATCAACAAGAACGAGCGGTTGTGGGTAATCATGCTTGTTCCCCATGGCGCCACTTGAGTAGGCACTGCCGAAAGCAATCAGGACTGTCATATGGCACTTTAACGAAAACACGCACTAATCGTCGACAACCGACCCTCGTCATTTTCGACATTCCAACCAAATTTCATGCGAAATTGGCCAGCCGAGGCCAGACAGAGCGGAATCCTTTTCACGACATGGCCAGGTTCGCGTTCTACTTGTTTTATTTCCCTGTAACCGTAGTATATGATACAGGGTGTGGGTCCCTGGATGTCGCTGAAATCAAAAATTGGTCGAGGGGGTTGATATCCGAAGCTTGTGTGCTGATACCATGGAACTAGCTTTGGTTCTTTGCCCGACGTGGAGCTGGACATGCCAATGTAGAAGGGTAAGCCCGGCGCAAACAGGTTGTTGACACGCGACTCTTTGCAAGGAATCTCGTGGAACCTAGCAATCCAGGGTTTGTACACCTCGTAGTCTGTCACTGGAACGTAGCTGCGGAAATCGTTCAAGAGTGTTGCGACGACTGCGGTCCCATGTACGGAGACCGCATCACGAAAAGGAGCCAGAGGGTGCGCCTGGGAACCATATTGAGTGGGCAAGTTGGCTGTAATGATATCGAGGAGATAGAGATCAGTTCGTTTCGTGAGAGAGCTTCGTAGCTCTGGAGTGAGAACTTCCACAGGCCGGCCTGTCACCATGTCGATGAAACACCAACGAAAACGTTACATAAGCTCATGACATCGTGCTCACGTCAGCAGTGGTGCGCAACATATCCTACGGTATTCCTTGTGTCCCTGGACAGCACGAACACTAGCAACAATCTCAAGCCTAATGCGGCAGAGCAAATGGTACCTAGGCTGGGACTCGAAGCATGCTGTTGTTACTAGTGGGGAAGTTTTCTCTGTATTCTTGTAAGCCTAGACTTACTACGTCACCATATTCCAACCATATTCCAACATTCATCCCAATGTACGATCTACGTCATAGATGGTCCTTCCCTCTCTTGCGTCATCGCTCCTCCAGACATATATATAGTGGACACGTTTCTCTTGTATACGCTATCTTTTCTTTCCCCTTTCTTCCTCCTGCAATCGATATGCTCATCCACGTTCTCTTTTGCGTGAGCGTCCCGCCAGTGTTTCCGCCTTCTAGGCGGCTTCCACGTGGATGCTGCTAACAGAATCAGCGCTCAGGCGCTGTCTGCAGTCTGGGCTTGCAGTGCTTTGATAAGGAGAGTGGGACGAGCGGGTCTAGTGCTGTTGTGCTCAAGCACGACTGGTTCGCGAGGCTGGGGAGGCACAGGGAGACTTGGCGAGGAGATGGGCAAAGTCAGCAGGGATTTTGATTGGGGGGAGGCAAAGGGAAGAGGAGGGGAATACGCTGTGTGAAATAGGGTCGGCGGGGTTGCTGCTGCTCGGGACGTACTTAACGACAACACTGCAATTTGTGTGTATGCCAGTGAGCTGTGGGATAAGGTGCTTGAAAACACTGTTGATGTGCTTGTTGTGGCTGCAGCCGCGTTTCCATGCTTTGACGACTCCTTGGTTGTCGCTGTGGACCAGAAAGGTGGAGTTGGGCTGTATTTGGCTGAGGATGGAGATCGTGAGGAGCTCGAAACCAACCACTTTGGCCCAGCCGATGTCACGACCATCGGTGTTCCATCCTGGACGAAGGGACCACACCCGCCAATGTCCGCGTATGTAAATTCCAATGCCCGTGCTGGAGCTGGCATCTGAGAATGCATGGAGGTTGATGGGGGAGCAAGGTGTTGGGATGGGGGAAGGGGGGGCCTGCTTACTTAAATGATCCGACCACCATTTTATGTCATCCTGCGTGCTGTGAGGGGGTGTGTGCGGGACAAACGGTTTGGTGCTGAAAATGGTGAGGGAGGCCTTGAGGCCTGTGAGGTAAGGACGTCCCTCTGGGAATACCTGTGCTGCATGTGTTAGCTTGCCAAGGAGTTTTTGCACCTCATGCAATGAGTGTGTCCTCTTGGTTGCCCACTCCTGGAGCGCAGCAAGGTATTTTTGCTGTTTGACCTCCGACAGAGACACTGTGCACGTTTCTAAGTCCCATGTGAAACCAATGAATGTGGGCTTCGACGAAAATGGGATGTCCTTGGTGGGTTCCCAGGGTATGCCTAACGTTGTCGAGATGCTGTCAATGTCGTCGAAGCTGTACGTGTAGAGGGAGTTATCTGCATTGTCTGATTTGGAGCATGTCAGATCACGTATGGGGAATGTGCAGTCCTCATCAAACTCCTCTGTGGAGCCATCCGGGAGTGTGGCTCCTTTGAACCAAAGGCAACCGCCTTGTACTGACATGCCTCCTTGCTCTCTGATGCACTCGGCAATGTTACGCCGTGTCTCATTGTAACTTTGGAGGTGCACTCTGGGGATGCGGATGAAAAAATGGTCATCTACCCAATGTAAGATGGGGCCAATCCTGATGAAGCGCATGATGTCCGTGCCTGCACTGGCCACATCACCATAAATGCCTGCTGAAGGGGCAAAACCAAAGGCTAATGAGGTATCTATGGTGAAATGAGTGTCTGATGTGCAAACGACTAAACCGTGCCATTGAGAAGGGTGCACAGGGATTGTATGATAAGCTTCGGCTATGTCTCGGACTGCTCCTTGTGAACCAGGTGGGAGGGAGGAGAGGAGCAGTGCTACTATGGGGAAAGTACTATAAGGGGCCGTGAAATTGTCTGGGGATAACTGGGCATTTATCAACAGTATGGACATGGATTGTCTTGGATGTGAGAGATCCTGGATCATGTGGTATTTACCGGGCCTGCCAGGCTTTGGTATTAGGGAAAGGGGAGCAGTTTGGAAGTGTCCGACAACTTGTTCTACTTTGCTTGCAGTAAGCGGGCCTATATACTGATGTTTTTCCAATTCTTTCTGTACAATGTCCTCAAAGACGGTCGCGAACTGTGCGATTGAAGGGTGATTAGGCGGGGAGAAGGTTTGATGTAGCGGAGGCATAAATGCATGGAAACTGTGCAATAACCCGTCCACTACATTGGGATATCGCGCCATGAGTCCTGCACGTGAGAGGAAATCTTGCCAAGCTTCAGGCTGGTATGGGGAAACTGCTGGCTTGCGGCTGCGCTTTAGGGCACTTTTGAGCACTGTGAGAGGGGCTGCCACAGCCTGAGCATGCATGCTTTGCATTGTTGTGTGGATGTGAGCACCCTTGGGGCTTTTGCCAGTCGTTACAGATGATGTCTCCAGCGGGGTCAATAAGACGGCCCCCTGGGGAGCACCTAGCATACGCTGGTGTTCCGTCCTATAGGTGTTCAATGGTGCAATGGTTGATGTCATGCGGGTGACGACCGAGGCATAATGGGCATGCTGATTTGGTGTGCTGGCTGTCTCAGGACAAGCGCCTCTGAGAGGGCTTCGAGTCCATGGGAGAACGGTTGAAGTCTCTGCTTGTCCCGTTAGAGCCACGAAACTGTGGCAGAGGGGAGAGTGAGTGAGAGTCGTGGCGTTGCTCGCGAACAGGATCAGCCCGCAGATTGTAAGCATGTCATGCTCGCCGACTGGCATTAGGAGAGGACACCTGTAAGGTCATGAAGCTCTCAACCTGTGTGGACGAGCATGACAAGAGGCGTCCATGAGTGAATTCAATAACCCAGGAATGGGAATGGGAGGAAAAGCGAATAGAGGGCTTGTGAGTAAAGGGAATGTCTTGAAGGTGAGGTACTGACCTTGCTAAGCGCTTTGTCATTGACTTCCGTGGCGATTTGTTGGAGCAGGGAGTCATTTATGTTGGCAATGTTGAACGCTCCCCCAAGCTTCAGCTTGTCGTGCCAGTGTCATCTGACCTTGGCAGCATACATGGCCAGGATGCGGTCTCCGCACCGCATGGAGAGATGGAACGGATGTGATTCGAGCATCCAGAAGAAAGTGAATAAGGCCGAAATGTGTTTATTTGGCCAACCAGCTTCCTTTAAATGTTCGAGGAAGGAGGCTCGCGCTTGGAGGATCTCCATGAGGGAAAGCTCATGGTCTGCCTTGGCATTCCTGGATGCTTTGATGGAGGCGACCGGGTGGAGTGTAAGGACTTCGTTGGCCGCAAGGATGCCAAAGGCGTCATCTGCCTGCGAGTGTGATTGTTTGGTGGCCTCGAAGCAACCTTCCTTTGTGAAGTACCATAATTCGACGTATTCGAAGGCGGCAATCTTCTGGAGGGCGAACTGGGATGGCCTCAACGCGATTGCACTTGGTGTGGGTTCATCTTCCTCAAAATCAGCAATGGTGGGCTTCTTCTTCTCCTGGGGAGGTTCCAGCTGCTCCGGCTGCACCTCTGGTTCATCATGCTGCAACCTTGGGGGCCCATCTTGCGGAGGACCTTGGTCGTGTCCTAGAGGTGGGTCTCGAGGTTCAGGCCTATCCTGATTGTTACGCCAGGTGGCTTCCAGATGCTGGATGGTCTGCTCTTCATCCCACCTGAAGGCTAAGCTGAGCGCCTTGTGCAGCAGGCGTGCCTCTTTGTCTGCGAAATCCGGCATGGGGTTTTCTTGGTCCATGCTGAGCAACTACAGAAGGAGTCGAGTGGGAGAAAAAGAGGAAGGGAAATAGTGAAACAAAGGGAGTGGCTGTAAGGAATGACTGAGGAAGGAGGGCTGAGCAGTGGGGAGAGCAGCGACAAAGCTCTCTACTGAGCCATGGACGAGCGACAAAGCCTGGGCGAAAGGGCTCGGAAGCAAGAAGCATGAGAGCTACTTCGCCTGCTGGTCCAAAGACCATGTGTTGTGGCTATGCTTGTTTCTCGCCTAGCCGCAACGCACTCATTTAGCGAGGCATTTACCAAACATATGTCGGAAATCCTATGTGTGTCCTATATACAATGCCAAACATGTCTCGACAGAGCAGGGTATACCTGCTTGAATGATCGTTAGTCAGATGTCACTAATTGTATATATCGTTAACCTGGAATGTCTGAGGTCTGTCTGAGGTCACCAGTAGCACCCATAAGCCATGATGTAACATTCTGCCTGCAGTGGCACCTGTCTCCGCAACATGTCACACACAGAGGTCTGGTCAGCAGACGGTCAAAATGTTATGGTAACACCACAGCATTTGTTCCACAAGCACCATTGCTATGTCCGTCGGACGTATGTGCTGTCCATACCTATCAGCATGATATAAATGTGCAAGATGCAGTATTGTGTGGCAGCTGCAGAATTCAATATTCAACAGCCAGAGTGTGACATGTGGTACACAGGATGAAACATGTCATGATTGACATACACATTACATTAGAAGCTACGAAGTTACAGACCGGAGTCCATTGATACAGAGAAGAAATATGCAATGATTTCCTTCAGTTCCACAAAAATAAATTGATGAATGGTGTCGGGCCTCTGGGAGTCCCTTAGCTGCTGCAGTCCGGGATCTCCAAGCCATGTTGTAATGAAAGTACCGTCCATGTTGATGCATACATCCCATGCATCCCATTCTCCGCCTGGAAAGGATGGATAAGTTGCAACAAACACCATCCAGAAAAAGTCCTGCATAAGATCAGAGTGATTCTTGTTGATGTTCTTGGGTTCCAGGAGGGCGCACTGAATTTCATCCAAGAGGCAGCGCCAGTGTTGTTCATTTTGATGGTTGAAGTATCTTCTCATGGGAAAGAAGGGAAACATATTCTGTGACACAATTTTCTTCAATCAGTGTGTTCGTAAAGCATGGTCTAAGACTTACTGATGGCAGGAGTAATCCGGCATATTCCTGTTGTAATTTATCCCTTGGAAGTGTACTTTCTCCTCTGTGTTGAAAGGACACGTACTTACAGTCACGTGACCTTATATTAAGTAAGCAATACAAAGCGTATATAAGACTCGACTGAGTCTGAATAATAATATCTCTCTTGACCAGCAACCGCTATCATCTCTGAGAACTCAACCCCATCCAAGGTAAGTATCCCTAGAGTAGATTCCTTAGTAGCCTGTGCGGCAACGCCAGCTACTAGCTATTGCAACAGGTTATGAGCCCCGCAGCTCTGACGATGTGGTTTACTGCTTGTCATCTGCTCATGGGTGAAACCCTTGGACATAGGCCATTCTGTGCAGAAATGCCGAACGCTCTTTGATGCAGCCCCGCTCAAGAGCAGCAGCCATCAGACTCTGAATCTAGGGGGTCGCCATGACCCTACATTCTGAGAAGCTCTGACTGTTCAGCGATGCAAACGTTTCTTCTCGCTCCCTTTATTGGTTTATGCTGACACATTACTCTTTCAAGAACCTACAAACAATGTCTTCCACCCTCAACGCTCTTCCCAAACTCAGCGGTACCAACTACAAACGTTGGGCCCAGGAAATGGAAGCATACCTTCATGCCACCGGACTTTGGAACAAGGCCATGAACAAGTCACGCCCTGCTGCGGCCGGTGCCGCACTCACCACCGCTGAGGAAGAAGCCCAAGATAAGTGGGACGAGAACGACAACCGGGCCCTTGGCTCCATTTGTCTCCGCCTCGACGCCGCTATCGCCGGCAACTTCACCACCATCATTGTGGCTAAAGACCTTTGGGACGGCCTCAAGGCCAAGTACAAAACCGCCTCCCTCGCTTCCGCCTACACCGAGTGGAAGATCATGCTTGGGATCACCTTCCCTGACAACAACCACCCTGGCCCAGTCTTCTCCAAGCTGAACGCCAGCTTCGCCCAGCTGGAACAGCTCCAGCATAAAGTGCCTGATAACCTCAAGGCACTCATCACCGTTGCCAAGCTCCCCAAGTATGCAGAGACCCTCCATCAGCAACTCAATGCTGCCATCGACGCCGACCCCACCAAGACCAAGGTCTTGACTATGGTGGAGTTGGAGACAGTCCTCACCACTGCTTGGCAGCACTACCTCACCCACTGGCCTCCGCCCCACACCCAGGCCAACAAGGTTTCTAATGTAAAGTGCCAGCAAGGCGACCCCTCCTTCAAGAAGCAGCAGGAGACCTCCTCCAATAAAAAGGAAGAGGAGAAGAAGGATAAGGGGAAGAAGTGTTGTCAGGGCAAACACTCTGAAGAAGGGGAGAAGAAGCGCAAGGATCGTGCGGCCACCACCACCGAGTCATCCTCTGCCTCGTTTGCTTTCGCGAACATGCTCCAGGAGCCCACGGTTTTCAGCCCAGCCTCCACCGACTTCACTGAGCCTGCTCAGGACCCCCGCGCTCTTGCGCACACTCCTGGCACCACCCACTATGGGCCCCCCGCCTTCCCTCAGGTCCAAGAGGCCATCTTCCTTGCTCGCTGCATTGGGGAAATCCCCACCACTCAGGTTGTTCGCACTCTCAAGCCCATCGTCAAACACTGCCGCTGTGTTCATGCACGGCAACACTCTGCCTTCAATGAGGATGGTGCCTTCGGCACTAGAACCATCCCTCCCAGCCATGCTGGCCCCTCCACGCCCTCTCTTATAGAGTGCATAGAGCCTTCCCGTATCGTTGAGATTCTCCCCGATTCGGACGATGAAGACATGGTCACTTTTGACTGTGACGACTCTGTCAGCCTTGGCAGGGAAATGGAGGTGGACGATTACGTCGAGCAATTCTTCAATGAGAGCTCCAAGTGGCAAGTCCCTCTCTTCCTTTGTCCGTCTCTTGCAGGCACTGACATGCAGTTTTTATCGCCTCAGATAGTATATAATTTGTACGTGCCTGTAGTAGATAGTGACAATGCTACTACTTCTCCTCCCTTCTCTATGTGTGACCGCTGTAAAAAGCAGAAAATAACTAAGAGTAAAGGAAAGGAAAGAGAACATGACATACCCAACGACATGTGGCTCCTTGATTCAGAAGCATCATCACATTACACCAACGATCTAAGCGATCTGGTTGAGTACACGCCATTCTCAAAACCAACCTACTCCCAGACAGCAAACGGTCATGTGTCAATAAAAGGAAAAGGTACAGCAATTATTTGCTTCCAAGGTAGACTTGTGCAGTTATCGCCGGTCATTTACATGCCATCATGCACAATAAAGCTCGTATCTATGGGTACCTTGTTAACCGATACCTGCATGACATTACAGACCTCACCCGGTCATATCAATATATTTGATAAATGCACCAAGCAACTGGTACTAGGTTTCCACTCCCATGGCGATACAATGTACTGGATGCATGCCCCCACTGTTCGTCCTCAGGCCAACTTATCGTCGATGACCTCTGTGGACTACGAACTCCTCCACCGCCGTTTAGGCCACCCCTTGTGTGATGTGCTCTGCGCTGCAAAGAAGCACATTAAGGACTTTCTGGATGTTGATATTCCATCCACCGTCCCCATATGCTCTGGTTGTGAGCTTGGTAAATAACCAAACCGTACTTTTCCTCATAGTGAGAAGCATGCAAGCGCTCCCTTTGAGTTAATTCATTCTGACCTCAAATCGTTTGAAATTGAATCATACCACAAGTACAAGTACGCGGTCGTCTTTTATGATGACTATACCTCCATGGCTTGGCTGGTCCTAATTAAAACTAAGAATCAAACGCTCAAAGCAACCAAGCAATTCCACGCCTATGTGCATACTCAGTTCAACGCTGTGATAAAACACTGGCACTCTGATGCAGGGGGAGAATACACCTCCAAAGCTTTCACTGAGTATATGCACGATAATGGCATACACATACAACAATCTGCCCCCTATGCTCACCAGCAGAACGGACGCGCGGAACGCCTAATTTGTACTATTATGGACAAAGCACAACCCATGCGACTGCAGGCTTGCCTGCCTGATTCCTATTGGGAGTTCGCAGTACTACATGCACTTCATGTGTATAATCGCACCCCATCTCATCGGCTCCAATGGAAAACGCCATCTGAGATGCTCACCGGCAAAAAGCCTACCTTCTCACACCTTCGGGTTTTTGGCTGTGGTGCATATGTCCACTTACCAGTTGAGACTCGCAAAGGCAAATTGCAGCCTAAATTGCAACTGATGATCTACCTGGGCATTTCCGCTGGTAGTGATTCAAACTACCTCTTTATGCGCCCTAACAACATGCTACACACATCGGCTCACGCCATATTTGATGAGCACCTCTTCCCAAGGTGCTCAAAGGCTCAGCCACACCAGCCCGTTAACCACCCACCGCATTCTCACTCACATGATGACGAGTCTTTGGATTCTGATTCTACACCTTCGGACCAGGAGACAGATGCAGAAATCGCTCCTCCTACTGACCATCATCGCTCGGCCCCCAGGCCGATAACTCCACCTCCAGCAGCACCTCCTAGGGTACCTACACCGCCGCCGGCTCCGCCAGCACCTCCAGTTACCCCTCCTTGTCATCTGCCTCCGCCTCCACCTGCTCGGCCAGTATGCCCACAGTGAGGGCGCCATGCCCCCATCCGTCCCGGAAATATATATGGGGAGCACCGCAAACTGCTAAAGCAACTTCGAGATATCAAACGCATCTCAGACTGGCGCAGACTCATTGGAGAAGCACCGGCTGAACCTTCGGATTCACCCGTTGTTCCTGGAAGAATGCCTCCATCCCCGACTCCATCAGAAGACGACGTAGAGCACATCACCAGGGAAGGGGGAGACGCATTGGTTTCATACCTCTGCAGCTGTGCCTTTCTGCTGGAAACAGAACAGTCCAACTGTTACGACTGGTCCCACTATAGCGGCGACGGCTGGTGGAACCAAGAAGTAGAACCTTAGCCAGCAGGTTGGCCACGCATTCAAGGAGGACGAGGGGTTTGAGGGCAGGATTCCTCAAGGGCGAAGGGATGCGTAGTCACAAGGAGGGAGAGGTTCATAGTTGCTGGCCTTGCTAGGGCAGATAATCGATGAGAGATGGGATTCAAGGTATCTACCCGAAGGTAGACTAAGATGGGGTACAAGGTACATAGACGAGGGCTTATATAGTGTGCATGGCTGCGCATGGACCAAGACAAGAAAGGAAACAAGGACAAGGGCAAAGAGATACAAAGAAGTCTGAGGAGATCTAGGGAACCAAGATAGTGGTACAAGGTCTGAGGCATGGGGATCAAAGAGAAGAGAAGACGGGGGACCAAGATGATGGTACAGAGTCCGAGATAAGGGAACATGAGGCGAAGAAGTCAAAGACAGGGATCAGAGAGAAGAGAAGGCGAAAGAAGATGAAGGAACCCGAGATATGGGTACAAGGTCTGAGACGTGAGACAAGGGAGACAAAGACAAGGCGAGAGTTCAAGGAGCAAAGAAGAAGACGATGTACAAGGTTCATAGGAAGTCTAGAGAGATCTAAGGAGACGAGAGGGACAAGGGGACAAGGGGACAAGGGGGCAAGGGGGCAAGGGGACAAGGGGGCAAGGACGAGGGCAAGGGCGAGGGTTCCAAAGACAGGGGGTCTGAGGAGGTCTAAGAAAAGAAAAGAGTGGCGCAACTGGGTGTTGCCGAGGTGAGTTGTAACACCAACATGAATTACTGCGAATGGACATACCGCGACATCCTCAAGTTACCACAAGAGGAACAAACCCTTTGGCGTAAAGCCTGCCATGATGAGTTACAAATACTCAAGGACCGCAAGGTCTATGAAATCGTGGATCGACCCGC
>JBBPTD010000269.1:0-35610 GCA_038093895.1 Boletus aff. mottiae | reverse complement strand
TCAGGTCTTGTGCCGATCATAAGATACAGCAATGATCCGATGACCTGTTGGAATCGCGTCCGAAGTTCCGGTTGGACGGGGAGATCATTCTTCTCTGGGTAGTAGCCCTGAGGGAGAGGGGTGTTGGCGATCTTGGCGTTAGTCATGCCACATCGCTCTATGACTTTGTCGAGGTATTCTCACTGGTCTATCTTAATCGTTTGACCATCTCGACATATGTTCATTCTTAGGAATTCACGTGTTTCTCCTAAGTCGCGACAGTCCCATTTCTTCATGAATGTGGCTTTAACCTTGTCTATGAAAGGTTTGTTTGGGCCGCAGAAGATGGCGTCGTCTACATAGATAATCGCTAGGACGAGCTCTTTGTTTTTGTGATAGATAAATAGGCCGGCATCTGTTTTAAGACACGTGAAGCCCAGTTCTTTCATGGATTTGTCGAGCTCGCACCACCAAGCTAGTCCGGCTTGCTTAAGGCCGTATAGGGCGCAGAGTAGTCGCAAGACCTTCCCTTTGAGATGAGGGGACATAAAGCCTTCAGGGAAGTCCATGTATAGTTCTTCGTCCAGTTTACCGTATAAATAGGCGGATCGGACATCGAGACCTGTGATGTACCAGTTCTCTGTTGCTGCGAGGGCGAGCATGCACCGCACTGTCTCGAAGCGTACGACGGGAGAGAATATTTGATCGAAATCAATCCCTTCTACTTGGGAGAAGCCTTTGGTGACAAGCCGGGCTTTCTTTCTACTATCTGATTTTACATCAAAGACCCATCGGTTTTTAATAACCTTCCTGTTTGCGGGTCGATCCACGATTTCATAGACCTTGCGGTCCTTGAGTATTTATAACTCATCATGGCAGGCTTTACGCCAAAGGGTTTGTTCCTCTTGTGGTAATTTGAGGATGTCGTGGTATGTCCATTCACGGTAGTTCACGTTGGACTGTTCTTTTTCCAGCGGAAAGGCACGGTTGCAGAGGTATGAAACCAATGCGTCTCCCCCTTCCCTGATGATGCGCTCTATGTCATCTTCCGATGGAGTCGGGGACAGAGGCATTCCTCCAGGGACAACGGGTGAATCCGAAGGTCTAGCCAGTGCTTCTCCAATGAGTCTGTGCCAGTCAGAGATGCGTTTGATGTCGCAGAGTTGCTTTAGCGGTTCGCAGTGCTCCCCATACACATTTCCTGGATGGATGGGGGCATGGCGCTCTCGCTGTGGGCGCTCTGGCCGAGCAGGTGGAGGCAGAGGTGGACAACAAGGAGGGGTAACCGGAGGTGCTGGCAGAGCCGGCGGTGGTGTAGGAACCCTGGGAGGTGCTGCTGGAGGTGGGGTAATCAGCCTGGGGGCCAGGCGACGATGGTCGGGAGGAGGAGCGATTTCCGCATCGGACTCCTGGTCCAAAGGTTCAGAATCAGAATCCGAAGACTCGTCATCATGGGAGTGAGAACGCGGCGGGTGGTTAACGGGCCAGTGTGGCTGAGCCTTTGAACACCTGGGGAAAAGGTGCTCATCAAAAATGGCGTGAGCCGATGTGTGTAGCGTGTTGTTAGGGCGCATGAAGAGATAATTTGAGTCACTACCGGCGGAAACGCCTAGGTAGATCATCAGTTGCGATTTAGGCTGCAATTTGCCTTTGCGAGTCTCAACTGGTAAGTGGACATATGCGCCACAGCCAAAAACCCAAAGGTGTGAGAAGGTAGGCTTTTCGCCGGTGAGCATCTCAGATGGCATTTTCCATTGGAGCCGATGAGATGGGGTGCGATTATACACATGAAGTGCATGTAGTACCACGAACTCCCAATAGGAATCGGGCAGGCAAGCCTGCAGTCGCATGGGTTGTGCCTTGTCCATTATAGTATGGATCAGGCGTTCCGTGCGTCCGTTCTGCTGGTGAGCATAGGGGGCGGATTGTTGTATATGTATGCCATTATCGCGCATATACTCAGTGAAAGCTTTGGAGGTGTATTCTCCCCCTGCATCAGAGCGCCAGTGTTTTATTACGGCGTTGAACTGAGTACGCATATAGGCGTGGAATTGCTTGGTCGCTTTGAATGTTTGATCCTTAGTTTTAATTAGGACCAGCCAAGCCATGGAGGTATAGTCATCATAAAAGACGACCGCATACTTGTACTTGTGGTATGATTCGATTTCAAACGATTTGAGATCAGAATGAATTAACTCAAAGGAAGCGCTTGTGTGCTTCTCGCTATGAGGAAAAGTACGGTTTGGTTGTTTACCAAGCTCGCAACCAGAGCATATGGGGACAGTGGATGGAATATCGACATCTGGAAAGTCTTTAATGTGCTTCTTTGCAGCGTGGAGCACATTGCGCGAGGGGTGGCCTAAACGGTGGTGGAGGAGTTCATAGTCCACAGAGGTCATTGACAATAAGTCAGCATGAGGACGAACAGTGGGGGCATGCATCCAGTACATTGTGTCACCATGGGAGTGGAAACCTAGTATCAGTTGCTTGGTGCATTTATCAAAAATATTGATATGACCAGGTGAGGTCTGAAGTGTCATGCAGGCATTGGTCAACAAGGTACCCATAGATATGAGCTTTATTGTGCATGATGGCATGTAAATGACCGGCGATAACCACACAAGTCTACCTTGGAAGCGAATAATCACTGTACCTTTGCCTTTAATCAGCGCACGACCATTTGCCATCTGAGAGTAGGTGGGTTGCTTATAAGTGGAGTACTCAATCAGATCGTCTAGATCGTTGGTGTAATGTGATGATGCTCCTGAATCAAGGAGCCCCATGTCGTTGGGTATGGTGTCGTCACGTTCTCTTTCCTTTCCTTTACTTTTAGTTATTTTCTGCTTTTTACAGCGGTCACACATGGAGAAGGGAAGAGCAGTAGTTGCATTGTCTACATCTACTACAGGCACATACAAATTATATACTATCTGAGGCAATAAGAACTGCGCGTCAGTGCCTGCTAGAGATGGACAAAGGAAGAGAGGGACTTGCCACTAGGAGCTTTCCTCAAAGAATCGCTTGACATAATCGTCCACCTCCATTTCCCCGCCAAGACTGACGTAATCGTCACAGTCAAAAGTGACCATGTCTTCGTCATCAGAGTCCGGGAGAATCTCAACGATGTGAGAGGTCTCTATGCGCTCTATGAGAGAGGGCATGGAGGGGCCAGCGTGGCTGGGGGGAATGGTTCTAGTGCCGAAGGCACCATCCTCATTGAAGGTGGAGTGTTGCTGCGCATGAACACGGCGGCGGTGTTTGACAATAGGCTCGAGGGTGCGAACAACCTGAGCGGTGGGGATCTCTCCAATGCGGCGAGCGAGGGAGATGGCCTCTTGGGCCTGAGGGAAGGCAGGGGGCCCGTAGTGGGCAGCGCTGGGAGTGTGCGCGAGAGCGCGGGGGTCCTGAGCAGGCTCGGTGAAGTTGGTGGAGGCCGGGCTAAAAACCACGGGCTCCTGGAGCATGTTCGCAAAAGCAAACAAGGCGGAGGATGACTCGGCAGTGGTGGCCACACGATCCTTGTGCTTCTTCTCCCCTTCTTCAGAGCACTTGCCCTGACGACACTTCTTCCCCTTATCCTTCTTTTCCTCATCCTTTTTGTTGGACGAGGTCTCCTGCTGCTTCTTGAAGGAGGGGTCACCTTGCTGGCGCTTTACATTAGAAACCTTGTTGGCCTGGGTGCGAGGCGGAGGCCGGTGAGTGAGGTAGTGCTGCCAAGCAGCGGTGAGGACGGTCTCCAACTCCACCATAGTCAAGACCTTGGTCTTGGTGGGGTCGGCGTCGATGGCAGCGTTGAGCTGCTGATGGAGGGTCTCCGCATACTTGGGGAGCTTGGCGACGGTGATGAGTGCCTTGAGGTTATCAGGCACCTTGTGCTGGAGTTGTTCCAGCTGGGCGAAGCTGGCGTTCAGCTTGGAGAAAGCTGGGCCAGGGTGGTTGTTGTTGGGGAAGGTGATCCCGAGCATTATCTTCCACTCAGTGTAGGCGGAAGCGAGGGAGGCGGTTTCGTACTTGGCCTTGATGGCATCCCAGAGGTCTTTCGACATGGAAAGGGCGGCGAAGTTGCTGGCGATGGAGGGGTCGAGACAAAGTTGAATGGAGCCGAGGGCCCGATCATCGTTCTCATCCCACTTATTCTGGGCTTCTTCCTCAGTGGGGGTGAGGGCAGCTCCGGCTACGGCAGGGGCGGGGCGCATCTTGGTCATGGCTTTGTTCCAGACCCCAAT
Organism: Boletus aff. mottiae; assembly: GCA_038093895.1. Taxonomy (NCBI): domain Eukaryota; kingdom Fungi; phylum Basidiomycota; class Agaricomycetes; order Boletales; family Boletaceae; genus Boletus; species Boletus aff. mottiae. Next base: position 31,405 of record JBBPTD010000269.1, on the reverse strand, counting down.
GGCGCGAAGGTACGCTTCCATGTCCTGGCCCAACGTTTGTAGTTGGTACCACTGAGTCTGGGAAGGGAGTTGAGGGTAGATGACATGATAGTAGGTTCTGAAAGAATAACATGTCAGCATAAACCAATGAAGGGAGCGAGAAAAACATTCGCATCGCTGAACAGTCAGAGCTCTCAGAATATAGAGTCATAGTGACCCCCTACATTCAGAGTCTGATGGCTGCTGCTTTTGAGCGTTGCCGCATCAAAAAGTGTTCAGCATTTCCACACAGAACGGCCTATGTCCAAGGGTTTCACCCATGAGCAGATGACAAGCGGTTCACCACATTGTCAGAGCTGTGGGGCTCATAACCTGTTGCAATAGCTAGTAGCCAGCATTGCCGCACAGGCTACTAAGGAATCTACTCTAGGGATACTTACCTTGGAAAGGGTTGAGTTCTCAGAGATGATAGCGGTTGCTGGTCAAGAGAGATGTTATTTATTCAGACTCAGTTGAGTCTTATATACACTTTGTAATGCTTACTTAATATAAGGTCACGTGACTGTAAGTATGCGTCCTTTCAACATATATTACATGGCAGATACTAGGAAATATATTCATATATGACTGTCAGATCTCGACTGATATGATGTCTTCCTGAGAAAATATATGGTAATTTGTCATTCTGGATCCAAATGAAATTTCCTGTTGTCAGATTGTTGGTAAACAAGTGAAGGTAACAACAAAGTGTATATCTGTTGCTTAAATATCAGTTATCATGGCTGTATTGTTGTGCCATGAGCATGCCAGTGAAGCATGTCCTGTATGCCATCTTATCTCGGTGCCACACAAAGATAACTTCCAAAAAGGAATGTATGGAATGATAGGGTCCAGTGTCATTTGAAAATTCTGCTCACCCCAGTGCAAAAATGGTGGGTCGTGCATATTCAAAGACTGAAAAGAAACATTTACAGGCCAAGTGAAGACAACAGTGGGAGTGCAGCGGATGATTGATAGAGGAGATTGTTGGATGTGGAGATATATATGTAACTATGATACCAATATTCCTTTTGGGGCCTGGCACAGACAGCAGTGAGGGTGTGATAGTAGCTCAAACACACATTCCACATTTACTAGGGTACAGTTAATTTGAGACCGAGTCGAAATTAACTGCTAGTTAACAGCGGTCTAGTCGGATCTCCTAATCAACAACTGTAAACTACAGGTAATTAGCCCAATCCAAATCAACGCTAATTAGCTGTAAATTTGCAAAATGACAGTAGTAAAAAACCACCCATGCCTGCTGTGCCATCAAGGATCCCAGCTATCCCACTCCGATGCTTCCGGAACAACAAGCAAGGCTCGGCTTGAGTTAGCACTCGTTGTCTTTGATTGATCAGTGAGGACCGTTGCAATAGGTGATGCTGTCGCTGAATCTTCAAGGAGGTCACAGAGGTAGCAGGTGATGCTGTCGCTGAATCTTCAAGGAGGTCACAGAGGTAGCAGGTATCCAGGTCAATTGCACCATGCAACCCCCCAAGCGTGAACTGACTTGAAGTGGCATCTTGGGCTGCCAAGATGGTAGGTATACTGTCATTATCGCTATTGTATCATGTCAGGTCGGGTTCAAGCCCACTGGTGGACACGTCTTCTGCAGGTGATGTCACCAAGTGCTCAAATCCATTGTAGCCTTCTTGCAGATGCCCAGATTCGCTGATATCTTCATTTCTGCGCTTACCGAGCTTGCTTGGTGCCACATCTCGCCATTTCACGACAGGAACAGTCCATAGGGGTGTTGATGTCAGCATTGGGTTGAAACGATGCCACTGACGAATCTGGATATGGTCTTGAACAGTAGAGACTTCTTGGCAGTTCCGTTTGGCACTGTTGAGCCAAGTGATTGTTGACATGGTATGTTCATCTGCCATTGAGTTCGGGACAATGGAGTAGATCTTGATAGCCAAGATCTGTAAGAGGTGATTCGAGGTTAAATTGGTACTAGGGACCTGATGAGTGACAGGGAAGAACTGTACCGAAATAATATTTGCTAGTTCATCTCGATGAAGTGCTTCCCACCAAGCCTTTGTTGTGTCTGTTGAGCGCCACTTTCGATTGAAAGGTTCCACACTGTTGACATAGGCACAAAGTTGTGTCCAGAGGCTTTCCAGAGCAGCACGTGGGTGGATGGTTGCAAGTAACGGGTTCCATCGCTCCATGACTTCGATGGGATTTTTGTATTTGCCTGGTTCATATACATCTCCATACTCCACCTGGAGCATGCGCTGCAAACTCAATCCGACTTGCTTCAAGATAGTGTCCTTGGATGACACAATTGATCGAGTCTGGTCTGTATCCTTCTGCTTTCCTATTACCACCTTTGGAATCCCCAATGGGTTAAGAGATCCGGTCGCATAGATAGGTGCATCTTGGTATTCTGAATATTTGTTAATGGTTTGTGAGTCTTGAGATCGACAGTTGGAAGTAAGTGAGAGTGCCATATCTGGATTAAGGAAAAACGCAGTGATATAGAGGTCGTTGGGAGAACCATCAATGAGTTTGTTGAATCGCGAGTTGGTAATCATGCGGATATCCTTCATAGTGCCAGTGGATAGTCGAAAATGGAACCTGTAATTTGACTCAGCAAGGGAGCAATAGGGGAGGTGCCTCTCTGGTAGATTTTTGAGGTATAGACGAAGCAGATGAAGCAGTTCTGTGTCAGTGAGATCCATGGTACGAGTGGTTACAATTGTATGCTAGTTTGAAGGCAGTATAGTATAAATTTCATGAACTCGAACTAAGTGCAAAGCTTCAACCTGATCCTGTTGATGTTGGGAACAGGTCACTGCTGTTTTGCAACACCATTCACAACACCAGGCTTGGACTATAATCCGTGACTGTTTGTGCCTTGTAGTACATTGTGAACCATGTTTAATACTAATTAACCCTAATTAACTACCTTGAAACCCACTCTGGTTGGGACCCCGTAAATTAGCGCTGATTAGCAGTGCTAATTAACAGTATGCTAAGTAGATTACCTTAATTAACCGTACCCTAACATTTACAACTGCACAACTTTCTTGATGTACTCTAATTTTTTTACAGACAATATTTACATATATACAATAAAGATCTCAACTTCTGATCCACCATAAGTGTCATTCTCAAACAAATCCAGTGGTGCAAACAGTGGTGGATGATTGTAGTGGTTTTTGCAGGATTCGAACCCATGACTCAACAATGCTTGGACAGGGAAAGGTGGCGCATCCACCACTAAGCCACCAGTCCCCAGGTTAGAAATTTTTCAAAGGCACACACATACTTGTCAACTGACAACAGACTTAGATGCAGGATCAGAAGATCCAGCTACCATAGCCACCACTCGCTGCTTCCTTGGTAACTGACAGGTGGAGTGCTCATAAAACGCGGCTCCCATATTCCTCCGTATCCATATCCATGACAGCGATCATCCTGCTCCATGGTTCATGACCAGTGACCCGCGGCGTGGGTCGTTACCATTTCTACCTTCACATGATGCTGCGACTAACTCTGCGTGCGAGCCGTGAAACAGAGGCTTAGATTCTCGTCGCAACCTTCTACGTTAAATAATACAGGGATGCTCCATGGATCCATCCGATCACCCGCGCTAAGTATGACATCAGTCCAGGGGGCAACATGTCCGCCCGGGTTGCGCAAGCCCACATCCCGAGTTTGGAGCAACCATGGACACATGGGCTTGAACTAGTGGCCCACAAGACAACGGGATAGATTGGCTCTAGATATTATCACCGGACCTTCTGCATCCTTACCATCGGTACACAGATGTCATACAGACTCGTACCTTCACTGGTCATCTTGTTCCAACCCTTCGCCTAATGATCAGGAACGACAAGCAAGTGTCTTGTGCCTTACAACGTCCGGAATCCGGAATCAGACCAAGCACTATCTGTTCCCGGATCCAACACAGCAGAAGACTGGATAAGGACCTTGGTCGTTAAACGTCACGCGCGTTTCCTTTGCGTTTCTTATCCATATCAGAACTGTGATTCAATGGGAAAGGTTCCAGGTCTCAGCTCGGCCACTTCTGAGAGCGGCTGGTTGAAGAGAACAATCCCCACGGAAGTCTGATCCATGTGTGGACTTGTCACTTTTGGCACATGGATCTGAAACACAAAACGTTTATACACGAATCATACTTCGTAGGGTTTCGGCAGGTCCTCGTTCAATGATATATGGATCACACATGATTGCTGGTCTGCCCAATATCCTTCATACCCACAATCTTGTCTATCACCCGGCATGAAAAGTCTGCCACTCACATTCTTTTATCTTTCTATATTATTTCGACTTGTTCTGAGCCTTTCTCCGGCTTACTTATCATGCCAGCTTCAGAAGCCTACCGGAGAATCAGCCCTCACAGGATGCCCTGAGGGAACTCTCTATGTCTCGTCTACTGATCCAAGTGCGAATTTTACCAGCGTTCAGGAGGCCATCAATTCTCTGTGAGCTCTGCTATCCTGATTCCCCGTGGCTCGCTGATGTGCAATAGCCCCGGAACAGGCAAGGCTGTCATCCTTATTGGTGAAGGACAGTACTTCGAGATGGTTAACATTACACGTGGTGCGCCTCTCGTACTACTGGTGAGTCTATCTACAACGTGTAATGTTACCCTGAAAGCTAATACATTGCTCAGGGTCAGCTAAACCCCGCCACTGCTTCCACCCGAGCTGGAAATGCTTCGCAGCGCAACCTCGTGCACATCTGGAACAATCTACATGCCGGGAATGGCTTGAACGATGAGGAGACTGCAATACTAACTGTTGGCCCTTCTTCCGGTTACTCCTTTGGAAACGTTGATTTCAAAGCTTACAACATCGATTTTGAAAATCGTGCCGTTAGTCTACCTTGCTTGAGCAGGGAATGCTGCCATTAACTTATTTGTAGGCTAATTACTCGATCGCCCCAGCACTCGTGACTTCCATCACGCTGGCCAACACATCATTCTACGGGTGTGCTTTCGCAAGTTATCAAGATACCTGGTACGCCGGGTACGGCTCCAACACGTATGTTGTTGAGAGTATTATATACGGGCAAACTGACTGTAAGTTTTTCCCGTCTATTCCGTTTCTGATCATCTGATGGTTCTCGCGAGATCTCTTTGGGTACGGAAGATCGTAGGTTTTGTGTTGCGAGTCCCAGGGCTACAATGGCTGATTTTTTGCAGTTGGTTTCAATCGGTGACCCTTGCAAACAGGGGGTGTGGGGGTGGCATTACAGCTTGGCGCGGGGAGCCTGGTACGACAAACGGCGTATACATCGCCAACTCGAACATCACCCGTGTAAGCGCGCCGTATTGTCATAGTATACGTGACATTGGACGTCTTGTTACAGTCACCAGATATAGATCCAACCATCGTAACCACAGGACAGTGCTTCCTTGGTAATGTCAACGCTATCTCAATGTGGAATCCGCTGACATTTGCTTAGGACGCCCGTGGAATGAATATGCGGTCGCTGTCTTCCTGAAAACCCACATGGACGACAGTATTCATCCCTCTGGATTTACCCCATGGGCTGCAGGGTAAGTTGTTTCACTTCCACTTTGCATTTGCCGCAATTAAATCTGCATTTGCGTGTCATGGCAGGGGTACTGTGCCCACCACAACCTTTTACGCCGAGTATCACTCACAAGGTAGGTACTTTATGAATCCGTGTGATCATTCGCACTGAGCATGATATAGGTCCAGGAGCCAACATGACTTCTCGGGTTGAGCAGGATCACATCCTGAGTTTGGAGGAATCGCAAACACATAGGCTCGAAGAAGTATTCCAGGAGAGACCGGGATGGATTGACTCTAGATACCAATACTAAACCTTGAATATACCCCAAGTACTTCGTTAGTCGTTACTAGTACCTTGAAGGTCATATGTAAGTGCACTGGATGCACGTGACCACGGCGCGTGTTGGAGTAAGTTCGTGTTTGGCTTCATGTTGCAAGTCTCACTGCAACAGCAACACTTTGAGCGAGAGACATGGCCTCAATCGGATCCGTTACGAAGCAAATTGCAGCGCTTGAAATATCCTCCAAGAAGCAGAACCCACAGACTCGGCCAGCGCACTCGAAACAACCAAGTCAAACAAACGTTGCGAAACTCCTCACCAAATTTGCTGCGCCGACTCCCATCCCAAAGCCTGCCCAGCCATCCGCCCTCCGAAATCAGACAAATGCAGAGAACAAAACCACCGCGCCACCGTCCACGACTAAATCTAAACCCGTCGCCAAACCTCCTACCGTCGACATCGGAAAGTATGACGGTGGATTCGAGATAGACAACGAGAAGAGAGGGGAAAAAGTATACGGAGAAGCTGCCGACGATTTGGCCCTCGATTCGAGCGTCTCAAAGTACGACTCACTATTGCACTGCTCTCTTCCGTCGTGACATCCCTACAGAACGCAACCCACCCGCGAGTGGAACTTGAACTCGTTTGATATTGGCCGCCCTCTTGGGAAGGGCAAGTTCGGTCGCGTATATATGATTCGCACCAAAGTCGAACCGCATTACATCCTCGCGCTCAAGTGCCTGTACAAATCCGAGATCGTCCAGTCTCGCGTCGAGAAGCAAATCCGTCGAGAAATAGAAATCCAGCAAAACCTTCGCCACCCAAACGTCTTGCGGTTATATGGCTATTTCCACGACGAGAAACGTATCTTCCTCATGCTCGAATTTGCAGGCAAGGGCGAACTTTACAAGCAACTGAGCAAACATGGGAGTTTCTCCGAGAAGCGTGGTTCGAGATATATTGACCAAATGGCGGATGCACTGCAATATCTGCACTCGAAACATGTTATCCACAGAGATATTAAGCCTGAAAACCTCTTGTTGGGTATCAATGGCGAACTCAAGATCGGAGATTTCGGGTGGAGCGTGCATGCGCCAAGCAACCGACGAATGACCCTCTGTGGTACGCTAGACTACCTTCCCCCTGAGATGGTCGAAGGGAGAGAACACAACGAAAAGGTGGATTACTGGGCACTCGGAGTGCTCACCTATGAATTTATGGTCGGGAAGCCACCCTTCGAAGACAGGAACAGCGTTAATGGTCAGTGCCTCCGTGTCAAGTTCATGTAGGTCAAGGCTTACCTTGATGCAGCCACGTATCGACGGATAGCAAAGGTTGATCTTCGCATACCCGGTCATATTTCGCCGGAAGCGAGAGACCTGATCTCCAAGGTGAGCTCTGCCCAGTTTCTGCGTATTCGAGCCCGGCATATTAACCTAAACCCTTAGCTTCTGAAATACAACCCGGAGGAGCGCTTCCCATTGGTTGAAGTTTCCCGGCATCCATGGATTGTCAAATACCGTCCAAAGGGGACCTCAAGAGGCGGGAGTGAGGCTTAGGCTAATGATACTCGTTTTTCAAGTCACTGCAGCGGTCTACGGACCTGCTCTCAAGTGTTTCGTCATCTATGGTCGTATGTACGTTTGCATTCTGGCGTTGACAAGTATGCTACCTTCAATTTGTATCCATTCGCACACGATTGAGTCGAACATGATCTTAATATGAGCAGCAAAAACGCCTTTGGTATTATGGTCATTTATTCCGCAGTCTAATTCAGAATGAATGACAAGAACATAACATCGTCTAACTACCCTGTCGCAGTCACTGTGCCGAAATACTGAGTGAAAGCAAGAACAACCAAAGAGGACCATACCCTAATATATCATTGAAGACATATCTGCCCGCATGCGGTTGTAGTCAAGGAGACCTTCAATGGGACCAAGAGCTGCGATCGCGATCTATGCGAAACTTATCAATGGCCACAACAGTGTCAGGTGCAGCATAGTGGACGTACATCCTTGTCCCAGAGGTATTTCTGGGCGACACGACGGATTTCATCAGGAGTAACGGCATCAACGGCGTTCTCAATCTGCTTGGGAGTCATACGGCGACCAGTGGTGACCAGTTGTCGGCCAATGTCTTCAGCAATAGCGGTTGTCCCGTCCAGGCTAAGAAGAAGGCCAGCTTTGAGTTGACTTTTAGCACGCTCGACCTCAACATTGGTAGGAGCCGTAGACATGCGTGTCCACTCCTTGAGTGTGAAGTGTGCCATATCGTCGAGATTCATCAGATTCTCCGATACCAGATAGATGCCCCAAAGACCAGTATCCGAATACGAGGTGGAGAAAGACATGAAGCTGTTGGCAAGGTTGTTTGAAGAGATGATGTGAGAGAGCCGGGAAGACAGCAGAGAGGATGCACCCAAGGAACGGTCCCAGTTACCCATAATTGATTGCATTGCCAGCATTGGGAAATAGTCAGGAGAGCTCCAACCCACGCCCTCGACAGTAATAGCAACGTGGGCACACGGGAGTTCGTCGTCGCGGATTCGAACTTCCGAACCAATGAAGTCGGTACGGGGGTGGGCAAGACGACCCAGAGGTATGGGGTTAGGCGAGACGGGGAGGGAAGAGAAGTGTTTTTCGGCGAGTTTCACAAGCTCCTGGTGATCAACACCACCAGCACCGACCAAAACCATGCGATCAGCAGTGTAGTTGGTTTTGATGTAATTCGCGAGATCATCACGTTTGATGGACAAAATATTGGCTTTGGGACCAAGAATTGTTCGGCCAAGGGGTTGACCTACGGGATATTGGAAACAGCACGCAGAGAAGAGAGAAGATAGCTACCTTGGAATGCGACGGAATGGAGATGATCGAAGACAACCTCTTCATGTTGCTTGTCGACTTCCTGCTGTTCACGGAGGATAACGTCTCGCTCGCGCTCAACCGCAGCACTCTCAAGCTTGGAGTTTTGAAGAATGTCGCTGATGATATCGACGGCGCCCGGGACGTCCTTGCGGAAGCTCTTGGCGTAGTAAACGGTTTGCTCACGTGAGGTATACGCGTTCAGGTGTGCACCAAGATTTTCTACTTCCAATTCGAGCACGTGTTGGTTTCTGCGAGTTGTTCCCTTGAAAGCCATATGTTCCAAAAAGTGGGCTGTCCCATTCGTTTTGTCGGTCTCTGCGCGGGAGCCCGCGTCTATCCAGACACCGACAGTAGCAGTCTGTGCATGTGGATGAGACTCGGTTGCGACAGTAAGACCATTTGGGAGTGTGGTTGTCTCGGTGATAGGTGCAGGTATGTTCACAGTCGTTGCAAACGACCGCGAAGGCCACTGTACGCTGTGTCAGATTTCAAAGTCGCCAACGAGAGGGACGAGCTCACAGGGCGACGAGCTGCGCTGCGGAGAACACGACCCAGCGACGCTGACAACGTTCTTGAGACCATTAGGGAAGAAAAAGGTAAGGTGAGCTCTCCGACTCTTCTTTCCACCGAAACCTCGGGTGTTCTCGGTCAATCGGATTTTCCCGAATTTCCTTCTCCGACTCGATCATGTGACGAATCATATGACTATCAAAGTACTACTTGTAGAAGGGTATTTTGCGTTCACTTCGATTGGTTCCATGACAATCCCGTACGTGCCCCGGGAACGACACACTTCCAAGGGCCTTGTGCGCCACGTGAGAGGGTAAACCCATTCTCAGATGCTGCCAGGAACGTGTTGGGAACAACCGAGTGGTCACTATCTGCTACTGAACCGTCTGCAATCTCGTTCCCGAGGCTCGCCGTCGGGTTCATCTCTGGTGCAACAAATAGTGAGATGCTGTTGGAATTAATACTGTCCAGAAAGTGTTTCGGTGGATCCGGTACAGAGTCCCTGGGTAGGTGATATAGCTGCCAACAAGGACGTAAGTCGATGGCAACGGCACTAGCGCAGCGATCGACCCACGCGTACGATAGAACCTTCTCTCGGTGCCGAGAGCGAGTCGAGAGCGATAGCTCCACGTGACGGATCACCCGCACTGATACGGTGGAGCTGTGCAAGCTGGATCGCCCAACAATGTGGGACAGCATTAGTAGACAAGAATATAAGACGAAAACGTGTACTACACACCTGTTGACTCGAAGGATCTATGACGCCGACATAAAATTCATCCTCTTTACCTACCCATGTCGTATGCAAACAGGTAAGGCCATGACCTTGGATGGCGCTGAGCAATAATTGAGTGGGGTTCTTAGAATCTAGTGATAGAATCAGATTCCCCTCGGAGCTGATAACGAAAATGATGTAAATGACATGAATGATATTAGACTAGTCCCACACAGGGCAGAGAGTTGGTAGATACCTCGTGACGCCTAGATCAGTGCTTAGCGCGACCAGCGGAGGGAAAGACAGCGTGAGCACTGATGGAGGCGAAGGGACCGAAGAGGTGAGCGCAATGCCGACAGCCCCACTAGATAAAATCGAGCCGTTGTAGAAGAGCGTAACTGGACGACCAGTGATAAAGGGAGTAGACGAGGCGATGAGAGAGAGCTGTGGAAGAGTGCACCAAGTGGAGATAAAAGTGTAAGCGGAGTGGAAACAGACATTGCGACATCACTAACCTTGTTTGCTTGCGGAAACACACTTTCTAGCACAGTCGCAAGCCCTTCTGGCGACTTGTCGGAGAAATAGAGGATATTGTGTATGGTTGATGGGCTGACGGACGTGACATTTGCAATGGAACGCTGTGAAGGAGAAAACATACTCGAGATTTCTTAATGTACCAGGCAACGCCTCTGAATCTAGGCCATTGCCGTGGCTTGATGATGATGTCACCGAGTTTGCAGTGCGATCCCAGATGTCTTCCCAGTTAACCTTACCATCACGCACGGTAAGATGACTGAGAATTCGCGTCTGTGAGTCCTCGATGTTGGCCAGTATCGCTTCATTTGCATCCTCAGTTGCCCTGTGTCGGGCAGCATGCCATCTCCCGACTTGTGCCTCTGCACGGCCCGAGATGGTGGAACGGAAGGACACACCGTTTACTAGCGCGTACGCGAGAGAGCACGAATGGGGTCCGTTGCGAATGCTCAAGTCACAATATCGGGAGGGTAGTGGTGCGGATATGCAGCCGACATGTTCGGGATAGAGCTGGGTGAGGGTTGATATGATGTCCGACAGAACCTCCGGCGGAGTTCTTGACGAAGGAGCAAGTGCGAACAGTAAGGTTGAATCCGGTGAAAGCGGTTTATGATGTCCTCTCTGGAATGATTGGAGAAGTGAACGCGCACATTGAGCACTGTAAGTGACCGCCGCCGAAATTTGCGGGGACATGTGTGAATCGACTTGTGTCGGCGTTTATGAAAAAAAGTTGGGCTAAGCCTGTCCCCGTCGAGTCCGAAGACGAAGGCGACCCCGACGGCCCGAGAGTCTCACTACCCTAAGCAGTTCCGACTCATCACTCAAAACTCAAACCAACAGTACTATATAACTAACTGCCCTCAGCTGCATCCGCAACTCCAACTGTTGAAATTTAAATCATCTCCACGGAGACTACCCAAAGGGTTCAAAACCGTATCAAGGCGTCGATCGATGTGTCACAGTGTGGTCCTTTCTCTGAATTAAAATTCTCACTTTGTACAGCGGATCACTGGCAGAGTCACGACGTGCATCAATGCAGCAAACCTCTTGCAAGAGACGTACTTCTGGAGACTTGTTAAGCTTGAGAATTACTGTTCCCGTCGTAACCAGCAGCAGAGGTCATAAGGGATTGGGTCGGGAAGTGAAAATGAACTGCTCCGAGTCAGTGCTCAAACGTTTGTCTGGCATTCCACGACCATGATTTTATAGAACCGCCATCCAGCTTTTACCTCTGAGTCTTCGTTCATAATCAAGCCACAGACGGATCGTATATGCAGCAGTAAGACCGAAAATCCGCTTGCATGTGCGCCCATTGGCATCCCATTTCATCTGTATTCGTCATCAGACTTCCTTTGTAGATTAACGTGATCTACGAAGGAATTGACGGGGGAGTCCACTACGGCCTCTTCGCGTTCATCAGTGGAGAAGACTTGATAGCCGACTCGGTCGCATCTCTTCTGCGTAAAGGGTAGCCATCGATTACTATACCCAAAGGTGCATTGATCAAATGGGACTCACCCAACTCCAGTCCCTGCTCCAGCAACGCCTTTAATGAGATCTCTGATAATGTCAAATTGACGCTTCTTTGGTTCATCTTGAGTGGAGGAGCTGCGTGAAAGACAACCATCGATTGTTACACGTGGGACATGCATCGATCAAAAGGGACTCACTCAGTGGCACCCGTCGGTGTGACTATTATTTAGTGCAGCCTGAATAATATTGGACAATGCTTACAATTGTCCCACATTAAACGTCCTGCATGGGTTGCGGTCAACTTCGTCAAGGAACTATAGATGGAGTAGATTTATCTCACGGCAAAAGTCCAGCAAGCGTATCGCCGTAAGTTGGGGTAAATCATGATCAGAGATTCGACGGTAGACTGAGTCACTTGACCTCCGGCAACATCCCTCTTGCAGGTTTGGGACCACCAACAAGAAGGAATTGAAGGAGGTGAGGGGGTCGGAGTTGTCCAATCCCATTTTACGGTCAGCTCGCAGCTGCTAGACCGCCAACATGACGGATCGGCGGAGGAGTAGGAATTGGTGGAGGAGTCCACCAGTCTCTTCTTTTGTGTCCTAGTATTGTTTGCCGTAGCACCACCAGTGGAGTTGGGGAGCAGCGATGTGGGATCAGTCACTAGTGACTGTAGGAGGAGTAGTGAATCATCAGAGTTTGTCATGAGCCTACTCCAAGTTAGCATTCATCAAAACTGTCTTATTTGGTACGTACAGAGGGAGTTAGAGGAGAGAGTTTGCCTCGTCGCGCGTAATAACACCTTGTTGAACAACGGCACTAGTGACGTTGACTATCTCGGTCTCAATGTCTTGCCGTTTACACGTTCGACTCTGCCAGCAAGACGGGATGGAAGGGGGGACGGGATAGGTGATGGGGTCCACCTGCTCACGGACTTTCTTCCTGGAAACCTAGAGAGTCCGGCTCTGTCACTACCAATATGTCAGCGAATGCTGGTCTATTCGTTTGCCTGATTACTCACGAAGTAGGTGCGGGGACGGACATGACTGGGGCTACAGTAGCGACTACGAAAGCTGCGGAGAGTACAGCACGAGAGCGCATCTTGTACAATGGTCATAGACAACAAAGTGAATCAATGAACCGTTGAGCGTTATCAGGTCGTCAAGAGGAAACTGATGAAAATTGTCAAAGAATACAGAGAAGCGGAGCGTGAGCAGGTCTACACGAGATATCAGATGGTTGTAGTCAGCTGCCGGCAGGCGACCCACAGCCCATCAGTATCGCATACAAGGCGACCGGGGCATCAACACCAATCCTGTGCGGTTCTCTTGATATGAACTCGGAGGCGTAGAACTGGAAACCATTTCGTTCCACCGCTTCCGAGCGAAGCGCCCATCTTGGAGGTACTACAATGATACCGCATTGCAATGCCAGTCATTGACTCAATTGAACTCTGGCATGAGTCCGTCCCAAGGACTGGTTGAAAGCTCTATGTTCGTTCGGCTATTGATTTGGGGCAGGTGTAAGTTGGGTTGGCTAACATGATCAAGTTGCCAGCACCTGCCATGTACTAGTATACGTAAAGCACCGCGATTGCGCTGTATTGGCCAAATTCGGAAATATCATCTTTTGTACACATCACCAACTTGAACATTTATACTTATGCAGATAGATTCTTCACTATCAATTCCAGTTAGTCAATTTGCTATTAAAACTCTCTCGAGGCTCAGCGCTCAGCTCAAGCGTGCCAGTCGCTTCCTCAATTGTAATCGTGCGATGTATGCCTCCTCCTCGGTTGGGTGCGCGTCAAAGTGGTAGGGCAAGGGCAACTCGCGCGTGACGCGGTGCTCCTCCATATTAGCAGTATGCTTACTCTCGACTCGATCTGAAGCCGTCAAACATCTAAGTCATGATCACGAAGAAAAGGCAAAATGAACACACAAATGTTCCACTGTGCTCTCCGAAATATCTCCAACATGGCAGCAACGAACACGCGCAGCTCGATGCTTGTCTCGTCGAAGAATATGTAGAGCAACCAAACGAAGCGAGTGAATAAGTCGGACACCTGCGTGGAGAAATTGAAATGTTGGCATTGATGAGGGGATGGGTCAGAAATCATACCAGAGCAAAGTAGTACACCTAAGACAATGTCAGTGATATTGAAGGGACCGAGACTATAAAACACACTGATATATGTGCTCTAAAGACAAGATCCCGTCTGAGCAGCGGATAACGAGCATATGGCTGATACATTGACCAGTCTATGAGGACCTCCTGAAGGGGACATGTCGTGACAGTCAAACGATATGGAGGTAGAGGAACTTGCCCAGATAAACGCATACAACGAACTGACGACCGACGCGAAGCAAAAGAAGACAAAGGTTTTACCAGCATTCGGCCGCTCTGGAAGATGATTTTAGCTACGCGCTTGACCGTTGTAGAGTTGGACATACCGAGGTGCCTCCAGTAGCAATAAAGGAGGAATTGTATCATACCCATTGTGTACTTCCCGGCCTATTTAGGTCCGATGATGAGGACAAAATGAACACAGAACATGTAAATGCCGTACGTTGACAAGTTGCCCAACCAGCTTCGTGTCTCGATATCGCCTCACGCTTTGCGCGACACGTACCAGGAAAGGAAACATGCCGAGGAGATAATACCATCCCCAATTTTGGGTAATACCGCACGTGTTCAAAGCTTCTTGTGCTCGAGGGTCATGAGCCGACGATAGGAGATTATAGCGTGTATAAAAGCAGCCCACGAAGAACAAGCTGCAGAGCGGATACACAAGGCTGCAGAGTTGATCACTAGTAGTAACAGGATGAGATGGTTTAGTGACGCGAACATCGGGGATCATACCCGAGCCAAAGATCCGTGAACTGGGACATCATCAGATTTTGAAGATACCACGTTAATGTCGATAATTGAGTACAAACCTCGACGTTCCATATCCCACTAGCGCCAAGCTTGGCTATCTTCTTGATTGTCCACCAACGAGTGCTACCCCACATGACGCTCTGAGTGTGCAGACATGGTTTACGTCAGACCTCGGCAAGGAAAGCCAGAGAGTGATGGAAGGACTCACGTGGTATGGATTGAACATAATCACAATGGTAAGAGCAAGCCAAACCAAGGGCCACAGCATTGGGGGACCAAGTTGAGCCATTGAGAACCAGAACCCATAAGCGAGGGTGCAAAAGAGGAAAGAAGGAAGCTTTCGGGCCTACTCAAAAACACGTCGCGTGTGGTGGTTACATAGAACTTACTTCAAAGTATCCCTGATAATCATGCCTTAATCTTGGATTCAGTTCTGAGCAGATTGTCAGAGAGCAAACAGGGTATGGGAGCAACAGCGCACTAAAGATGAAGACGTAATTGATTTTGCTGCGTGCCCATATGATGATATTGATGCCAACTAGAAGCACCATCGCTACTGGTATGAGGAATATAGAGTAAATTAAAAGCAGGACATTCCATGAGGGGAGTGTCCTCTGTGTATACTCCTGGAAAGCTATCAATGAAGTTCAGAATATTATACCACTGTGCGGTCTTAAAAGAGTTTTCCTACATAGGTCGAAACCCGCGACAATCGCAGGGAGCGCTAGTCCTAACCACAACCCGAAGCGGAATGTGCTAAGACCGTGCGTCCTCGATGATAGTCCTACTCGAAGGTGGTCCCTTGCTTTCTTTCCGTCCCCGCGTTCTGGATACGGCGGGGTTCGCGGGTTAGTTAAAACAGCATTCGGGTTTGCAAGGAACGTACCGAATCGTCTCGCATAAAGGTGCTCTATTTCCTTGAGCAATGCGCCAACAATAGCGCCAGAGGCAAAGGCGGAAGGCTCTACCTGCAAGCATTCAACACTTGAGTGTTGCAAGTCATCGTTAACTAGTGTGTCTGCATACCTTCTCCTTCACGTAGGCTTCCAAGACAAACTCAGTTTGGGTAATCTTCTCGTATTCTCTCAATGCTTTGCGAAAGCCGGTAATGTTAACAGTCTTATTATAAGATCGTAAGTGTCGTCGAGAATAGCACGGATGATAACCCAAGGTTAATCGCAGATCCAGCCGAAGACATTTGAGTGAAGATTGGAGGTTAACATGCAGCGCCTGAGGCGCAGGTAAAGAGGCTCACTCTGTAGTTGTTTAAGGCTTCGAGGCCGCTATAAACAAATGCCGCATATCAGATTCGTGCCCGCAATCGAGAAACCCAAATGGTTGCATTGCGCAAACCTCGAAGGGAAACAATCACCAACGCACCGGTAATGTTCAGCAACAGCCTTTCGGAGTAGGCCTTTCGCGTGTTTGTACGCACGAGGGTCAAGGGAGTATTCTTTACTAGCAGTCGATGTGCTTGGACGACTATCCGAGTGCTTTGATGGCAGGTAGGGGGTGTCATCCAGTGTCCTTGCAGGTGCAGCACCAGGACCTTTTTCGACTGCGCTCTTGGCTCCACCATCCCTTCTCCTGTGTTCAGGTGTTGCGAAGTTGAACGTATCAGCGAACCCGCGACGCCCTAATATTGTGAGTCAAAGAGAGGATCTTCGCAAGGAAGAAAATATTCACCGCCATGTCCTGGTTCTAGGGCAAATTTTCCAGATCCGCCAGCTCGATGGGGCTCTCCAAGTTTCGTGTTTGGGAACCACATCGAAGGTACAAGTGGGACAAAAAGACCTGCCCTCTTGACCCAACCTTGCGCCTCCGAGTGCGCAGATGATTCCTAATCAAGTTAGAATTTAGTGCAATTCATACACATCCACGATAAAGAGCACTGACATAGAATATTTGGCGGTGTGCTCTGAGTTCTTCGAGCTGTTTTCTCAGCAGCTTGGAACGTTCGTGCATCTCGTTTTCTCTCTCCACGTAAAATGTCGCTACTTTGGCCAGCTCACCATCTAGCATTAAAAAAAAATTGCCATGGACGGTGGGCAGATTGGAAAATATTGTGTGCAAAGACGGTCGTGAGCGAGTCCCTGTCAAAACCAGGGTTAAGTTATGGCCGGACCTTGACAGAAAGAGAATATAATTACTTGGATTCTGGAAACGGCGCGAAACTGGAGAACGATGGGTCCCCGAGGGTAGCGATGTTTGTTGAGGTGGCACGCTTGACGCGGTTCCGGTCACACGAGGAAGACTGGCCATGGCCAAACTGAAGGAAGGTACTAAAGTGTTTTGTAAGTTCCTGAGGCTGATCAGCATACTTATGGCTTACTTATTTCATTTGTTGACGCTGTAATTCCTCGACCCAAGTCCTCTGCGACGTTTGAGTTCATGCTCAGAGACAGAATCGGTCTTCGAGAGTGCCCTTACCTTCAGACTCATCATATCCCGCTTCAATGCTGGGATCATCGGGATGGTAGGTGTGATCGCTGTGTATGTTCCCAAAGGAACTCGACGTATCGACTCGATGCAGAGCTTGCGCTCGTATAACTCCTAACAAAGCTTTTAGCCCGTAGTAATCACTGTTGACCGGGAAGTAAATCCCAAAGTGTGAAAGTCATGTCAGGGCATAGTCATTCGAACAAGGGGATAGTCAATCCATTACATGTAAGCTTTTTCCCACTCCCGGGTCTGTGAATAGCAGTTCGGCACACATTATGCAAGGATGCAGCTTGGAGACCCTCACCTGTGCATCTTGGAGGTATCTACAGCGAAGTGAGGGATGGAAAGCAGGCGTTTGGTTAAGAATGGCCAATGCAGTGAAGATTGCTTCTTACCGTGCAAACCTCATGGCCCAGTGCTGAGTCTATCCGAACTTACTGGACAGTTGTTGCTCGACATCAAAAGCGATGGTTGCAATGATGTTCCGGTCCGTCCCGTTCCCTTAGAGTGCCATACTGGCACAGGACGGAACATTTTTGCGTCATAGAAACTAAAGAGTCCCGTCGTGAATCACGATAACGGGGTAGCCAGCACATGAGATCACTTTAGTCAGTTTGAAACTTCGGAAAAGTACGAACAGATGGATCAGCAAAGACCCCACATGGGGCTGCTAGTGCGATAGTCGGCCCCGGGGGGATCATAGCCGTCACGGTAAAGTTTGAGATGGGGAATGCTTCCGAGCAAGGTAAGTATCTTTAATCGATGACACCTAAATTTATATCCGATAGTTGGAGTCATTCGATGAACCAAGTCGTGCTGCGATGTCACGGTGTCGGCTTAGTCCGAAATCAGTACACATAACGGTGATCGACCCACGTCGGCCAATTGTTCAAGCTTCAGGGAAAACCCTGGTCCAAAGTGACTCAAGTTCCCCGCCTCTTGGACTTGGAAATGGGATCCGCGGCTGTCACATGCAAGTCATACGACCAGCTTGCATATGTTTCATAAGTACCAGCGTACCCTGGATAACCACGGTAGCTTACGGACCGTGCTATTCCCTTGTGATACAATGTCCTTCAGCTTCAGTACCGGAGATAGACGAATGGTACAAGGGATCTATGTAAATATAATGCCCTTGCAGACCCACACATCATCGCAGAGACACTACATCACGCATCCATGACGTAAATTTCCACTGCAATTATTCGACAATTGAGATCCTTTTTTTTCGCCATATGGCATGCCCATTTCATGGCCAACTGATGGAGCAACTGCAAAGTCATATATAGCTTGCGGTGAGAACATCAACCCATACCGTAATCTGCAAATATTTCGGATTAAGGATATGGTAGCGGCGAGCAATATTATGCCAGTGTGTGGCTGACTCAGCACACGTTCGGCTCAAACGCGAGTCACATGGTTTGCTGCGAGCTGACTCGGAAGCGCTGACCAGTTCAGTGAGCACTGAGTTCACGTCGACGTCCCCATCATGAGCTTTCAAGACATCGAGACTGGCCAATCTCGTCCGGCTCAGCCGAGTGGCGTTACCTCCCAGTCACAAGAAGATACCACCTTCTCATCCTTACAGTCCTCGTTGTCCCTTCAGGTGTTCAAGATCAATAGCAATGTTCAAGGAATCTTGAAATTGGTGGACCAACTTGGCACTACCAAGGACTCTCCTTCCCTTCGTAATCAGCTGTGCGTCAATCTTGCATCCTCCATCAAGATATTCTCAGTAATTTTACGGTAGTCATGACCTCACAGAAACGACGAGGTCTATGGCTAAACGTGGGTCAGAGGACTTGAAGAAGCTCTCTTCTATACCAGCCACTAGTGTAAGTCAATGTATGATGATGATTGTTTGCAATCATACTCAGTTCATCCCTCAGTCTTATCACAAGACTTCGCTACAGAAGACCTCGCATGATCTTCAGTTGTCCCTCGTGGCATTCCAGCGAGCACAGCAGCTTAGCGCGGAGCGACAGCGAACAGTTGTAGAGGGGGTGAGGCTCGCGATAGAAGACGACCGCTCCCATCTTTCGTAAGGAGTCCCACTCAGGGTTGCATTGTCCGTCTAACTTTGTCAAGCGAAACCCGCTCCACCCCACAGCAGCAACAAGCACAGTTGTTCCAAGCACAGTTGTCCCCCCACGAACTTGCTTACCAAGAATCCCTGATTCGGGAACGAGAAACCGAGATTCAGGAGATTGAGACGGGCATTCACGAATTGTCAGAAATATTCCGCGACCTTGGTACACTAGTGAATCAGCAGGGTGGCATGCTTGGTGCGTATGCCCGCGCTTTATCTCGCCTTCCTGAAAACTGTTGAAATCCAAGATAATATCGAGTCGAATATCTATTCGATAGCCTCTGATACTCGGGGTGCTGCCGAAGAACTGTCTACTGCATCAGAGCATCAACGAAAAGCTGGTCGTCGCGCTGCATGTCTGATGGTCATTATTGTGGTCGTGGTAGCCCTTGTGCTTATAGCGGTGAGCTGGCGTGGATTTATAGTTTTTGCCGTGTTACTGAATCTACTTGTTTCCCCCCAGATCTTGTTACCATAGATAATACTATTTGGTAGCTCGCACTTTGTGATATATGCGGACCTGTATGGTGAAGTCATTACCTTTCATACTTCTGCTGGAACATGGTTATGGACCTCGTGCATCTATAGTTGTCTTTATTTCTATTAAATCCTTATTATCACCATTTCCATGGATATTACATAATATCTCAGCCAACCAGTGTTTGATCCCAGGGTGTGGTGGTGAGCAACGTGTATAACCAATCTATCGAGTAAACATGGGATCATTGTCGCCATCATCAGCCTCACCCTCGGCATCCGTATCGACCAGCTTCTACAGTTTGTCCTAGAGGTAATTTCCGATGTATCATGTCCGTAACCATGATGCACATCCTCGGATATTAATATCTCAGCCAACCCATTCTTGATGCTGGTGGGCTTTGCGGCGGGAACGTTGGTTGGCACCTGGCTACATGCCATACCCCACTCAGTGCAAGTACGTACTGTAGAAATGAGTTAACTTGCCAATCACCGAGGCCATGCCACTGCCATACACAGCTATTACTTCAACGCCATGGCGGCCGCCGTCACATTCCCGTCATACACTTATATGTACGACCCCTGCGCGTGCTCAGTTTCCTGGCCCGCATCTTGAAATAGGGCATCAGACTGTACTCCTCCACGCAACAATCTGCTCCCATGTCTGAATCCTCGACCAGCTGGTTGTCTATTCTGGATGACAGGCGCAATACGTCCGTATATATCCAAGTCATTTATGCTTGCAGTCGAGTTCACATCTCTCAAATTATCTAGGTGTGACACAGTCGTATGTAGTACGACTATGGGTTGTTGTTTCGAACTGAAATTTGAAAGATGGTGGCTTTCGCCGGATTTACAGTACTTGTTTGGGATCACCTCATAACATTCGACGATGAAGTAGGTGGTCCCGTCAAGGTCTCGTATTCCCCCCTCAGGTTAACTGGGTTCTCACAGGTCGACCTCGTCTGGAAACGAGACAAGGGACTCTGTGAGTAGACATTGATTTTTCGAATGTGCCTCTGACAAATATTGCCTGTCATACAGTGTCATACTTATTCTTGCTCGTGAGTGGGAAACCAAATATCATTCGCTGAGCATCTCAATGTGAAGCAGAATAGGTATCTTACTCCGCTTGGGTTCATCATAAATCTCGTCGGTGCGGTGCGCCCATTTCAATACTGGACATGACTGAGAAACTTGTTCAGCTTTCACGCTTCCTGGCTGGGGAATCGAAGTAAGTTTACAATGTCTTCACGGCAACATATTGACTCACTGGGCAATCATTGCAGACGTTCGGCACTCATTCATTCATTTCATTTTTTAATTTTGACGCATCGTATACATAGCTGTCAACATTTCGTGCGATATGAAGGGGCCATGACTGTTATAGGCATCCAAATAGCTGGGTGCATCATGTTTTTCCGGTGAGGTTTTTACTGAGGTGTAATCAATTACTTTCTTATGCCAGGATGTTGAAGAGTCCGCGCTCTTTACAAACGAACGAAGATAGTAATCTGGAGTATCGTTGTGCTGTTCCTTATATGGCTCGGAGTTAACGCTTGGTTGCTCGCAAGCGGAGAAGGTCCGTCGTTCTCGCGATTTCCCGAGCACGTACTGATACGATCACAGCGGTCCCACACATCTCAGGGGTACATTGTGCGTGGCTTTGTAGCAGCCTAACAATGAATCATTGATCAATTCCTCAACGGTACAGCATGCACGATGATATTTAAAACTTCCCCGTCAGTTCATTTGATGGTTACTTGAAATGCACGTTCTTAGCTGATTGGTTCCGGCCGAATAGTCGCATTGCCTCAGCTTCTGCATGGCTCCCTCTCCTCTATGACACGTGCATTTTTACGCTGATACTGTACAAGACAAAGAACAGGTCAGGTCATCTCGTCCGGACGTTATTGTCTGACGGGATACAGTACTACAGGTGAAGACCGACCCATTATCTTGATACGTTTGCCTGAGTGGCTGACACGCGACGCCTGACGTTCAGTGTGCTCTGTATGGTAAATACTGTGCTAACAATCATGATTGTACAAGCAGGACCAGGTGTAAAGAATATTACGGCGCAGTAAGTGTAACCCCTTTTGAAAACTGTTGGTAGCTCCCGAGTGCTCATTTCTCTCCTCTTACAGGCTCGAGTTATTGTGAGTGGATGACAAAATTGTTTATCACATTGAACCCTCGTTGATCGTTTCCTGTCACTTTCAGGCTCACGGTATGTGATCTCGTATACGCGCTAGAGTCATTTCCAACTCGACTTCAGGTGGCCATGGTATCACGTATAACATTAAATTTGAGGAAGCAGGCGTCAGAAGGCTCTGTGCTCGTGATTTCTAGCGACTGGACGCCTTCGAAGCCACCCCGAACTGCAGCCAGGACGGCGGGGACCCGTTCACGGGGAAACAGCGTAGCATCAGCTATGCCTCGGAAGAACAGCATTACTTTTCGAAGCGAGCCTGTCTCACATATTGAGCACACAAGGCTCTCAGTACTGTATATTTCATCAACGCGGCCTGATATCAGCGCCTCAACGACTCGTGCCAAGCCTAGTCTGGTCGGCGAGGTCGAAGGAGACGTTGAGGCCGACTTCTGAGAGTGGTAAACCTGGTGTCGCTGGAATGTAATACTTATAAGTTATAGTTAGTGTGTTGCTAGAGGATGCTAAATGGAGTATGTTTGTGATTTGAGACTGGCGCGGTCACGTGGGTGGGTGGAGGGGTGTTCCAAATGGGTCCGGGTGCGGTGGTTTGGTAGGTGGTTTGACTCGGGCTCGTCAGCGCAGGACGCGACCTCGAAGCACTCCCATCCCCGTCTCTTGTCTTCTTTCCTCTTCCCAGGTCAGCTTTATAGTTCTCCCCTTCCTCGTGTCACACACACATCCTCCTAGCCACCCATGGCAACCTCCCCATCACACGCTATCAGCCCCGGAAAGAATGCTGGGGCTTCAAAGCTACTCAATGACTACGTCAGTACCAGCCATTTTCACTGCAGAACGCGTCGTTGACGCCAAATCACCCAGCAACTCGGGGACTCCCTTGGAAAAGGCGCGTTCGGTCAGGTTTACCGTGAGTTTGCTGTCTGCGCGATGAGCACAGATAGATTAGTCCTTTGATCGTCGACGTAGGTGCGCTTAATTGGGCCACTGGTGAAACCGTCGCCGTCAAGGAAATCCAACTAAGCAACATACCCAAAGGCGAACTCGGGCAGATCATGGTGCCTCTCCTTGGATATTGGCTTCCACCCTTTTCCTCATCTTTTTCTATAGTCTGAGATCGACCTACTCAAGAACCTCTACGTATGGTGCTCTCTCGTACACGTGCCATCAGGTAGCTGACAAAGTCTAGCATCCGAATATCGTCAAATACAAAGGATTTGTCAAGACACGAGAGTACTTGTATATCATCCTCGAGTACGCTCCCTGCCAACCCATCCACTCTTGGTTGATCCCTTGGTAGATTCTGCGAAAACGGATCCTTACACAATATATGCAAACGATTTGGAAAGTTCCCCGAGAATCTCGTCGCCGTTTATATTCGTCAAGTACTCGAGGGCCTCGTATACCTCCATGATCAGGGTGTTATTCATCGGGACATCAAGGGCGCAAATATACTAACAAACAAGGATGGATGCGTTAAGCTTGCAGATTTCGGAGTCGCCAGCTCCACCACAACTGGTGCAGTTAGCGACGATGCTGTCGTTGGCAGTCCATACTGGAGTAGGTAATGCCTTTTTCTCGTTCATAACGCTTTAACATTGTGTTGTTGTTAGTGGCTCCAGAGGTCATCGAACAATCCGGTGCAACTACAGCCTCCGATATCTGGTACGTTGAATTGCTCGTGCTTTTCTCGTCCCCTTATCCTATGACTGCAGGAGTGTTGGTTGTGTGGTCATTGAGCTTCTGGAGGGCAAGCCACCATACCATTTCCTTGATCCTATGCCAGCACTCTTCAGGATTGTACAGGATGATTGTCCTCCACTACCAGAAGGTGCCTCTCCCATCGTCAAAGACTTTCTTCTTCACTGTTTCCAGAAGGACAGCAATCTACGAATATCCGCAAAGAAGCTCCTGCGACACCCGTGGATGGTAGCAGCGAAGAAGCAAATGGATTTAGCTACCGGAAAGGATGGACACCCGGGGAATGACAACTCTCAAGCATCACCTAATGCACAAAAGCGGCCATTGAGTAATTATAACTACGATGAAGCTGTTCTTAAGGTGCAAGAATGGAACGAGGCATTGAAATGTAATTCTCCCTCCATCTGCCATGTAACGAACTTAGTCTGATTGTGTCTAGCTCCAACACGTCCCTCAAAGCACGGTGGTCGTGGCAGTGGCAGTGACGCCGCTCCTCCATCACCTACGCGTCCGCTACACAACAAGACCAGTGTTAACTTATTACAGCATTCTGTTCTTGGGTTGCAGCAATCGATATCAGCACCAATGGCTCTCAAAGCGCCACCGCCTGCTTCAGGCAAGCCGTCAGCGCCTGTTGGCCTGGTGGAGAAAATTAGGGAACCATTGGCATTCGTCCTTCAGCAACATGAAGAGCAAACTGATAACTGGGATGATGATTTCGAAGACGGCCCATCGTTCTCAAAGTTGCAAGGTACTTGATTAATGTCCCTTCTGCCCTCGACTTGTCAATACCAACTTAACTATACATAGCGTTGGACAAGTCGGTCATGGAAGATGATAAGCCAGAGGTTGATGATAACGCTCAGACAATACGACCAAATCGTAGTCCAGCTGGTCCAAGCACGATCCCACTAGCGAGAGCCCCCGCAGCGGGTATCGTTCCGATTGTGGAGGACTATTCAGATCTTGCATCGGAGGAGGATGACTTCATATTGCAGGAAAAGGTTGCGGATTTCAAGGTTGGCTTTGGTTGTCTTTCTTGGTCCAGACCCGCTGTGATATCATATCAATCGTAGATGAAGAATTCTGTACGCCGAGGTCTATTCCATCCGGATGACATCAAAACCCTCGGAATTACTCCAAACTCTCCAGGTCCAATGTCAGCTCCACTTCCTAGCCTTTCACGCAAGCCCTCGCGTCCCTCACTGAGTCCCGCGGGCACGAATGGTCTGCCGCCTGGTTCGATCCGCTCGCATTCACGATCGTCGTCATTTGTTGGCTCTGGCTCAAGTAGCTCTGGGTCCTTTGGACGGTCGGAAGCCAAGCGGGTCGCAAGCTCGCATGAATTTGACAAATACACGGAAGAGGACGAAGAAGACTACGATGACGTGTTTGGCAAAGTCAACGGCACCAGTGAGCTGTTTTTTCGTTGGGTGGTATTCGAATAAACTCAGACTGGCGGTCGAATCAGCTCTCGAACAGCCTATGCAAACCCTGCAGCTCAATACTCGACACTCCAACAAGTCCTGGGTACGTTCATTCCATGGCCCCTTTATCTCCTAAGCTGTTAACCATGAGTTAGCTAGGGGATGATGATGACGAAGACGATCCTTTTGCAGAGGTATGACATATAGCTGCGCTGCGACATCTTTGGCCTCATAACCTAGTCCAGATTGACGAAGGTTTCGCAGAGGACGATCTTGAAACTAACTTACAACGAGACAAACACGCTCGCCTGTGTAACATGGTGAACCAATTGATTGACGAGCTCACGCCCTCGGCACCTGACTTCCAGCTTCGGGATGTTTGCGATCAATTAGTGAGTATGATTGTATGCGAACAGACCCTTCTTGATGCTCGAATCAACCGCAGATCAACATCATGACGGAAACCCCAGAAATGTTGTTCCAGCTCGTCTCTTCCCATGGTATGTTGGCAATCTTGGAGGTGCTGGAAGGGAAATGTTCTCGGGATGTGTTGATGAAGCTACTTCATATAATCAATCTGGTATGACATTTATATTAGGAGACCGTCCAGCTCACGTTTCGCTCTGGTAGCTCGTCACAGGTGACCTTGGTGTGTTGGAGAGCTTTTGTCTCATCGGTGGAATTCCTGTGATGATGGGTAAGTTCTGGACCCAGTTCTTCAATGTCTCCAACTCACGATGGATAGGTTTCACCTCCAAGAAGTACCCGTCCGAGTGCAGGACTGAGGTGTCGAATTTCATCCGGTTGCTCTGCCATACATCAGCATTGACCCTTCAGATGTTCATTTCGTAGGTATTCATCCCCTGGCCTCTCATAACCACTATTCATCTCACCATTTACAGATGCCGTGGGCTCAAAGTCCTGGTTGACCTCCTTGACGAAGACTACACAGAGCAGAGTGAACTTGTCGTTGGCGCTCTCGATGGCATCGGAAGTGTCTTTGAGTTGCAAAGCCCGACAACCAAGAACGATTTTTGCCGTATGTTCATGAGGGAAGGGCTGCTGGATCCCCTATCCTCAGCGCTGTTAAACGTGATGGGCAACCAGAGCGAGACTGCCATTGAAATGAAGCACAAGATTATACAAATTCTGCTGGTGTTTTCGCAGGTGACACAGAGCGATATACACGTGCGAAACGCAATGGGGACAAGGAAGATCATCCGCCGTAAGCTCCACACGTTTTGGTCCATCTGAAACTATGATATGATAGATATGTAGGGTTGATGCGCGCTTGCGAGCTACTGGAGGGAGATTGTCTAGTTCAGATGCTCAAGGCAGTGAAGCACCTTTCAATGAATGCAAATCTACTCGAAGTGTTCCAGAACGCCAATGCGATCGAGATTCTTATTAAACTCTTGGATGAGGATCGAGTAGGACCACATAGTACGGTATGTCTTTTTCTGATGCTGAGAGTCCTCGTAGTACCTATTCTGTTCTCCCAGGAAGTATCCAACCACATCTTCCAAACTTGCTACAACCTCTGTCGATTGAACAAATCACGGCAAGAAGAAGCTGCTCAAGCAGGCATCATTCCGTGCCTCAAGCGTGTTATCGAGACTAGCTCGCCTTTGAAGCAATTTGCCCTTCCTATTCTTTGTGATCTTGCCAGCGCAGGAAAAAGTTGTAGGAACTTGCTTTGGCAACACAACGGTCTTTGTATGTATTTGAAACTCTTGGAAGACCCATATTTCCAAATCAGCGCATTGGAGGCAATCCTGTCGTGGTCGGTTTGTTCTGTGAGGTTACCTGGACAACTATTGATGTCATTGTCAGGTTACAAGACGAAACTGCCAAGATTGAGGATCAGCTCATCAAACCAGGGTCGCTTGACGCTCTGCTCAAGTGTTTCGTCTCTGCCAAGGCCAACTCTTTTGAGAACTTGCTCGACCCACTTCTCAAGATCTGCCGTATTTCCAACCCACTCACCATTGGGTTGGCCAAATCGTCCTTCTTCAAACGGATTATTGACAGACTGTCGCACAGTCGTGCTGTCGTCCGACTGAACTTGCTGCGTATCCTGAAGACGGTCTGCGACGTACATCCGAACCGGGCGATCTTGGTGGAAAGATATAGACTGCATGAAATCGTGACCAAGTTGAGCAAGGAGGATGGCGCTGTGCTCGTTCGAGAATTGGCCAGGGAAATACTGCCTGCTCTTGCGCCTGCGCTGAAGCCAGCACTTGGCAAGTCAGGGTTGAAAGGATCGGATACGCCCAAGAACAGCTCGATCATTGCTCCCAAGAAGGCGCGGAGGACTGCGTCTGAGACGTCGGCGTTGGCTGGCTCGTCGAGCATTAGTATCGGCGTCTCACGGTTTGGGATCGAGCGATCACACTCGTCATCCCGGCATCGACTGGGCGACATTGCATGGCAGCCTGGAGGGCCCAGCACTCGTCGGTGAAGGACGCGCGGAACATAATGTGTACATTAATTGTGTCTGGCAGTTTGCTTTTCGTTTCATTCGTTATCATCGTCAGCTTTGTCTATTTAACCATGTGCATGATCACAGTAACACAGCACTCTCATTTGCAGTGTAGGGTAGAGGACTTTGACAAATGAGTAATACCACGTAGCAAATGGAAAAGCGAACAAACTATGCAAGGAGTACCTACTTGCGAGAGAACGGAATCTGGAAACCCGAGATAAGTGCTCTTGCTTTGTTCTGGGCACCCTGGCCTTCGGCATTGGTGATGAAATGAATGTGCATGCCATGGATTTTTGGGTAAGCCTCGAGGTTGACCTCGATTTGGGGGAACAAGCCGAGTGCCTCTGGGGGAAGACCAAAAGAGACGACGCCAGCGACGCCGCTGGGGGTCTGCATATTGCTAGAGGAGGGGGGTAATACGATGCCAGGGAACTCGCGCAAGCGAGGCAAGACGAACTCCGAGAGAGTAGTGATAAAGTTGTACATCTGTGGGCCCTTGAGCTCGACCTTGACGCCGAGTGGGAGACCCGGGCGGACCCAGCCGCTGACGGATTTCTTTCCCTTGACGATCTGCACGCCGGCAGATGAATGACGCCCCCCGCCGTGGTTTGTCTCGCCCGAGATGGCTCTAAAGGAGGCGATTGCGTTGAGAAGGACGCTGCGGTTGGTCATGGCCTCTTTGAGCATGGTGTGGAGGACGATTCTTTCGAGTTTGACGACGTTTTCTGGGGTGGTGGGGGGTGCGGGCTTCTTTCCGAGGCGGTCACCGCCAACGGGGGTGTTGAGACGGTTTTTGGAGTAGGGGTCGTTGGGGTCGAATCTGAGGCGGACCTCGCGGGGAGGTGGACGCGGACCAGACTCGTGTACGTAGGACATGTACATGAGGTTGTCCTGGAGGGTGGAGTAGTAGTGTTCGCGAAAGCGACATGGAGCGGTGTCGTGGATGGTGATGCCGACGTGGGGGATGGGGAGACCGCGGTCGTCGACGCGGAGGGCGCGACGTATTCTGGGTGGTTTGCGGAAGATGCGTGTGACGGACATGATTGAATATGAGGACAAGAACAAAAGGGAGAATTTATCTGACAAGAGAAATAATTAAATAATTAAATTAAATAAATGATTGAGTAACGGGCTGACAACTTGGACGCTTGTCACTAGCGACCTTGTAGTTTGGTTGGACTTTTTCATGGCGTTGACGGTGAATGCGCAGTCAGCGTTGCCGACATGGGACGAGACGATCGTGCCCGCACTTCGCAAGAGTACGCTCGTTTGATCGTTTTGTCTTGTTCTCACTCGTCCATTCTCCCCAGGACTCGAAAGCGAGAGCCGCATACTCGCCAAACGCATGTCCATCGCCTCCGTCTCTTCCGTGGACGACTCACAGAGACCTTCTACTCCTTCCCATTCCCCCCGCACCTCCCGTGACGCCCCTCAAACCCCCCGCTATCTCCCGGAACCAAGAAAATCCAGCGCGATACCCAGACCTAGTCTACAGTACTCCAGGACAACAACTGAACCTCGCCCAGATGCATCTTCGTCCCATACCCGCGTCAACGGCGCGTCCTTTTCTCCCTCTGTTCCTCCAAAACGCGCCCGTACTTCCTCCCAGCCCCCTTCTCCAAATGGCTTCACGAACAACCCTCTTCCCACCCCAGACTCCTCTCGGCCCACCTCTCCCCGCACCTCGGACGTAAAACCAACCCGCATACCGGTCGTTGCCCGCACGAGGACAACAAGTGTTTCCAGTCATGCTCATAGTATCGCTCAGAGAGCCGAGAGCCGCAATGGCTCCTACCATCGTCCATATCAACCCCTCACACCCGATACCTCCCAGGACCATTGGGTCGTTAGGCCAAACGATCCGCTTCAACCCGCAACTCCCCCGATGGCCTCCATACGCCACCAACGTTCTAGCATCATGAACGAACCTGCTCCCTTCGCCACCACTTCGATTACCTCTTCAATACGTTCGAGAATCCAAGAACCCATTCATCTCGTCCCCAGACCTTCCACCGACTCCGAGGAACGTCCGTTCGAGCACTGGTATAGAGGCGATGTGCACAGAAACGGTGGTGTCGGCGAGCTCCGAGTGGCGAAGCATGTGGAGATGTTGCAGATTGCCAACTACGGCCACACTATTCGAGCAACTGTCCGTGGGCAGACGCGCAACGTCTCCGGCCAGATGGACTCTACCCGTGGCCGAAAGAGGGCAGACAGTGTTGGGGCCGGTACCCAAGAAAGTCTCTACCTCGATGACCGGACAATGGATGTAGATATGGTCTTCGACGAGAGCCCCCCGACCGATATCGAGGCCGATCCCGACACCTATCCCGAGACATTCTACGATGCATATACTGGTGTTGACGCGGAACCGGACGCAGATGACACAATCCATGCGAACGTCGGTGCTTCGACTCCCGGTCGTCCACTTATTCCGGCCTCCTCCAGCCGTAGTCAAACACCTACAAATGCGATTCCGGATGACAACACCACGGCAAAGCATGTAACCCACCCCCGGGCCGCCGGCGGACCCTCAGCTCCTCTGAGGACGAGTGCAGAGAGTACTGCGCCTACCCGATCTATCACAGGGACACGCGCACGGGCTGGATCACGTACAACTTCGCCTACGTCGCAATTATCCGATCAGTCGCACACAAAGCGCCGTGCTAAAAGCCCTGCCACATCCTCACCTACCTCCACCCCAAAGAAGGCAAGGATAAGGGCCAAGACCACTCCCCCAATGTCACGTAGGGAAGACCCACGGAATTCTATCGCAACATATCCGACACCGGAAGGAGATATGGTAAACGCTATACCAACATGGACGCAACCCGTGCAAAAGACCGGCAACTGGGACGAGGCAAGTGACCCGCTTTTATCAAAATCGCATTCACGCTTACGCCGTCTTACCTAGGTGGTACTCCCAGTTGTAGCGCGTAAGAAGGGATTGGATGGTCAATACGAGCAAGCAGATGGGAGTCCGAAACCGAGGTCATCGGAATCGCCAGTAAAACCTGTACGTACGTTTCATGCATTGTGTACCCTTATTGACAGTTCTTCCGCGCAGGCACCTGGTACATTTGGGTTTGACTATACAAAGTATCGGCCGCCGCGTTGTGATGAAGAAGAGATTCAAATGCACGAGTTTGGGCACCTTCCTCCGGAGTGTCTTTCGCACACAGGAGAAGTTACAGTTACACCCCAAGCCGAGACCCCCCCACAACCGACATCACCCCCTTCATTCCCTGCACCCCCTATCAGACCGGAAGAACTACCTATCCAGCCAAATCTTCGGGGAACTGTCCCACGACCTCCTCAATCTCCTGCACCCTTCTCGCATTATCGTGTCGACCATCGAGTACCTACGATTAACATCACGCGCCCATCTCTCGATACCGTCGAGCGACGACAAATACAAGAAGAAGAGGATGCCAGTGGAGGGTGCTGCAAATGCGTCATAATGTGATTTCGTTGATTTCTGGGTATTTGGGTGACCTTGCTGTTCCTGTACATTTTGGTTGTTCACTGTGCATTAGTCTCGGTGCCTTGACCGTTTCCCGTCCCACTTTTTCCCTCACCCAGATTTTTTACCCAACTATCATCTGTTCTTGAAACGACCAACGACCAACCGCTGCCTTGCTGTCCCTCGAAGCGTCTCTGCCGCGATTTCTTTGTAATGAAGATTACCATGCGTTCGCTCATTACGGTATATGTACCTTTTTTTACTCTCCCATATACCATGACAGAGTGGACAGCCCTTCGTTCGTCTCTGACTCCACACCTGCCTATCTCACCGGACTTGCTCATCCGCCGC